>CM070835.1:35665494-35770494 GCA_036326025.1 Chrosomus eos
CAACGGAAACCCTGATCTGGCCAATAACGTATATTGGCCGATACTGATATGGTGGCTGATATATATCGTGCATCCCTAATAGTTTTTTCCTAAAAAATCTCATTTATCTGTATGCGATTGTATTGGATTACTGAATGCTCTTGTAATGGCCAAATAAGTTCTCTTGAGAGATTCATAAACCGTTCCAAGATATTCCATACAAGCAAGATATGAAGGAATCTGTTGATTACAGCAGTGACTGATAGTGTGGTGTGTGTGTGTGTGTGTGTGTGTGTGTGTGTGTGTGTGTGTGTGTGTGTGTCTCTGCAGGACACTCTGCTGAGCTGTTTTCTCAGTATTGCTGATCAGGTGTTGTTGCCGTCTCTCTCACTCATGGAGTGTAACGCCTGTATGTCTGAAGAGATCTGGGGCTTCTTCAAACTCTTCCCCTACCAGCACAGGTACGGCCCGCTCTTCCCCTGGAGCTCTGCAATACAACCTCATATATCTATAACGAATACATCACAGTTAATTGCATTAGGCAAATGACGTAATTGGGAAGGTTGTGTGTTCACGACTCATAAGAAGCTACAATATGCAGGACCGCAGTGAACGTACTTTAGCACTTGCTACTTAAAGTAAATGAACTTCCACTATTACATCAATCTGTGTACAAATCTGCACATCAGTGTTCTGCTCATATTTATTATAACGGGTGAGAAAGTGTTTACAGTGTTGTTTGCGGTGTAAGTCGGGAATCTATAAGCACACACACACCATGATCAAATAGCCAAAGCTGTTTCTCAAATCACGGATAATGTTCAATGTTTGTTTTTATTTACGTTTATGATCTACACGTGTAATGGCCTTGTTGCAAGTTTTGTGATGTCATCGTCCAGCTCAGTTCAATGCAGGCAGATCAATATTATTGTTGACCCCAACTAAGCAAGTCAAAAGCCAATACAAGCAGAACAAATTTTTTTTAAAATAATGTCAAAGAATGACGTTCGACCAACTGTAACGGTTAAACGTGATGGTGGATGTGCAACATTATGTGCGGTTTCATCATGGGAGTCGTTATATCAAATGATTGTTATGTGTGGTCATATACCAGCTGAAGAATATGAGGCTGTTTTTACTGCTATTCCCTTATACACATCGTTTGCGTTGCCTTACACACACGAGTCTGTGTTTTGTGTGATTAGGTATCGGCTGTATGGGCAGTGGAAGAACGAGACGTACGGTAATCACCCGCTCCTGGTGAAGATCAAGGCTCAGACGGTGGACAGAGCCAAATACATCATGAAGTAAGTTTACTCTCTAGCTCAGTCCCATCCACACTACTGCGTTTTAGTTTAGAAACGGAGAATTAAAACGAATATGATCTCCATCCACACCAGCGTTTTAGCTGCGTATTAGAATTGATCTCCGTCCACATTAAAACGACTGAAAACGCGGATCACGTGACCATTCTCCTACACTGGGCATGAGTGTGCCGGTAGAGCCCGAAGCCATTTGTTTTGAGAATAAGGGCTGGCTGATGGAGTTATTGGCTGGCTAGCCGGCTCAGACAAAACCTAAATGGCTGCTGCAGCCGCCAAACTTTTCATAGCTGGAAATGGCTGAAGCTGCCACTTCATGCCTACAGATGTCTGTGTTATACTGATTTACTGTGATGAGAGGGTGACGGCAGAGATCACGGAGAAGTATGTTGATTAAGAACGCAAACTTTTGTTGAATTTATGAGAAATCTGCAGACGCAAACAGACGAAGTGTAGTAAAATAAAGACCTAAATGTGTATTTCTGACTTTTTTTCACCACAAGTCTGAAAGAAGACATGTTATAAGATTTGTCAAAAATCTCAAAATTGACCAGTAAAATAAAACCCGATGTTTTTGCCTGCCGTGTCTCGCCTTAATATAAACACGCACTGTTATCAGTATTATTTCGGACAAAGTTTTGCACATTTCACACTTCAATGTACACTGAAGCATACGTCGTGAATTAGCAATGTGGAAACGGTGGTTTGTTACTGCAGTAATATCACGTTCAGTGCTATAAATCTCTCCGTTCCAGAATTTTTGGTTCATAACATCAATCTTTGATCCGGGTGTTTGTGCAACTGTGCCCTGAAGATTTAACAAAAGTCTGGGTAGGCCTAAGTTAAAAAAAAAAAGTAAGTAGGAATTAGGAAGGTATGTGAGAAGTGAGATCAAAATTAGCTTGCTTGCTTTCCGCCATTTCACCTCAGTGCGAGAAAAAAATGCATCGCTTCTTCTGTACGGAAAACGAGCAATTTTAATTGGTCGTCAATTCACTGTGAGTCTGTGTATCGTAGCAACGAGCACAAGACTGCTGTTATGAATCCAGTGGGAAAATAGAGACATACACACACGAAATATATAAACAATACACAAGATCTATGTGATAGAATTATTATTTGATGCAAATATTTCTAGCCGGCTCAGCCAAACTTTATCAGATGGCGGCTCAATTTGGCTTACGAAATTATTGGCTGGCGGCAGCTGAAATTCTAAATGGCGGCGCCTGGCGACGGCTTCGGGGTCTATGTGCCGGTGTACACAGACTGACTAATGTTATTCCTCAGATTTGACGAAGAAGAAAGTATAAGTTACCTCTGCAAAGATTAGCAATGTCGAAGACCAGAGACTTCTTTTCATGGACCGACGACGAGGTGGAACTTTTACTTAAAGTTACAAGGGAATATAAAACAGTCGTGGCGGCAGAAAACACAGAATAGGAGTCGTCGCAAACCAAATACGGCGACATATTGGAAAGGTACCGGGAGCATTATCCATCGCCAGAGCAAGCCACAACAATGGGAAAGGTGCGCTGAAGATCACTGAAGGTGTGTACGGTGTGACAGCCAATCAGAGAGCCGAGCGTGAGCCTCTGCGTCATCGTTTCTAAAGTCCTCCGCTTGACCCGTCTTCACTAAAACGCCCTCCGGAGATTCAAAACGCAAAACGGTCGGCAGCGTTTCTAAACTTCTCTGTTTTAGGTCTTGGTTTTAGCTGCTTTAGTCTGGACGGGAGGTGCAAACGCAGCAGAAGGTCTCAGTTTCTAAACTAAACCACAGTAGTGTGGATGGGGCCTTAAAGGATTTTCAGGATTAAAATCACACAGAGTTTTGAGTTCAGTCTTCATTATCTTGTTCACTGAACATGCTAATGTTGAGAGGATGGTCATAAATCTCAACAGAGACAGTCTGAAAACCACTGCCTCCTAAACTACTGTTCTAATACTAAGATACGACCAGTGATGCCGGTAACGCGTTACTTAGTAACGCGTTACTCTAATTTGACCACTTTTTTCAGTAACGAGTAATCTAACGCGTTACCATTTCAAAACCAGTAATCAGATTAAAGTTACTTATCCAAGTCACTGTGCGTTACTATTTTTGTCATTTTCCTTAGTAAAAATATATATTTATTTCTTCTTGCATCTCGGGGAGTGTGCGCGACAAGTCACGTTTTCAGCATGAGGTTCACGTCACGTGTACGTACCACGCAGCGACACAAACGTAAACAACAATGGAGGGAGGAGAGAGATGCGCTTTTTCTAGCTGGAAATACAGTCACTATTTTGAGTTTGTGTCTGTCAGCTAAAGATGGCAACATTAAGGTCCGTTGTAAACTCTGTGCTGGTGGCGACAAAGTGTTATCTACAGAAACACTTCGTCGAATTTGAACAAACATGGAGTCGCAGCACCGCAGTCAAACTTACGCCCGTTTCACACATAGCTGCTACTTGTCTCCGTCTGCAGTGCGTATGCGGTGCATATTTTTTCCCGTACCCATGTTAACAGGTTAGAGCTTTCACACTGCACGCGGGTGCGGTCCGTCGATCCGTTCCAGGTGCGTGAGTATACAGCAGTGCAGAGATCGTTTCCGCACCTAGTCTATTTTTGCTGTGCTGCACCGTGCTGAATTAAAGTGGCAGCGCATTGTTCACATTAAAATAGACATAGATTGACAAGAAACTGTATTAATTTCATCATATACGCAAAATTACAGTTAACGTGTTCTACAGTTACTAAATTACAGGGTCAAGAAAAACAAAAAAACAATATATTTTTTATAAAAACAAGTATTTATAATAAGTGAAGTCAAGAAAGACTGTTTTTTCAGGAAATAGTTTTTAAGTTCAACTTTAAATGTCAGGAGATAGATTGTTGATATTACTGTTAAAACTACACTTCCAATAAAGTAAGTGTTGGCAAAACCGGTTGTCATTTTTATGTTGAGGTGGTGGGGGTGTTGTCGGCAACTGCTGAATGTAACTAATAAAAGTAACTTGTAAAGTAACTTAGTTACTTTTAAAATAAAGTAACTTGTAAAGTAACTTAGTTACTTTTAAAATCAAGTAACTTGTAAAGTAACTTGGTTACTTTTTCAAAGTAACTGTGGCAACACTGGATACGACACTTTTATTTAGCAAGGATGCATGAAGTTGATCAGATGGCACAGAAAATACTTTTGCAGTGTTGTAAAGGAAAATAAATGCTAATACATTCAGATAAATAGCTTTCTGTTTGTCAAAGAATCCTGAATGTGTTTTTATCAGTTTCCATAATTTGTAGCTGAGCAACTGTTTTCAACATTGATAATAATAAGAAATTCTTGAGCAGAAAATCCGCCTATTAAAATGATTTCTGAAACTTGTCTAATAATAATCTTTCACAATTATTTGTAAAAATCCTTCTGACCCCAAACTTTTGAATATGAAGTGTAGATATTAGGGCTGGGTATTGACACACATTTCACAATTTCGATTCGATTTTGATTCACAAGCTTGCAATTTGATTCGATTCTATTCAATATTGATTATTTAGGATATCAGGATGGAATAATTCATGGCACATTTTCTCAAGGAAAACAGATCTCTTAACTAATGCTGTAAACTATGGGAGTCAGTTGTAGCCTATATTCTTCATTAGCCTACTATAATATTTAACTGATTTGTAAACAAACACTTAAATTACACTTATATTTATTTTTCTAAAAAGTTGTATGAAATATAAACATTGTGGCTGTCATAACTTGCCAGATTTATTCAAGCATGCATTAAATATTGAAGAACATAAAAAAATTTGAATGAATATTTAATATGGTGCATATATTTTGCAAAATGCTCCTCTCTAGAGTTAATTTTTCTAGCTGACTGAGTGTTCACTGGATATGGTTTTTCTGAGGTAAATGTGACGTTACATGACATTGTTTCACTGACGTCTTTCCACGGTTGAATCACTGATTGAGCGTTCCATGTGACGATACGGATTTCGAATAGTTGTACTCAATCATTTAACACACTATCAGATGCTCATTCATGTTTATTTCAGGCTGTAACTGCTATTATTAAGGCGATAGAGAAGATCATGTGCTTCTCTTGAGCTGAGCCAGAGCGATCTCACACAACAGTATTTATCTTTTTGAATTTCGTAAGAAAATGGACATTTGAAATCTGAGACTTTGCTTCATATCAATACTAACAAAGCACAAAGATTATTGCGTTTATTGGATGGGATGCGCGCTACAATGCTCCATTCATTCATCAACTGAAAACAGGATGACTAGCCTAATCGATTCTTGGGATTTAACAATCGATATCGGTTCGTAAAAATGAGAATGGATTAAAATCGAGAAATCAATATTTTTTTACCCAGCCCTAGTAGGTATTGTCACGAGCGACTTGTTTCATCTTGGGCTGCCATGATTCCTCAATTAAATTTGAGCACTCAATTTAAAAAATGCTGGTTTTGCAATTTTTTGGCGCTACCTATTGTTATTGACATGTGAAAGTCTGGGAAGTGTTCTGTTATATTCACTATACAGTATGCATGTCTCGAGCGGCTCCGGTCACAGTAAATGCTGCTTCACAATAACTCGTTTTATGGGGGTTTCCATTAACGTGAATTTGGTAAAGTATGTAAAGTCAAACTTGCTGCTTTTTTCGTAGCGTTTCGTGTTGCACTGTTGTCGTAAACATGCCTAGAGCGCGTCTCAAACTCCATCTCTGCATATGCTATGCTGTGAGTTTGGTTTGTTTATAATGTTCATCTGGGAACGCAATTTGGTGCATTTCATCAGATTCGTGAGGTAACCTACGCCAACACAGGAGAATACATTAGCATCTTTCTAAATATGCTAAATGTTCATCACAATTTCAAAATAAAACTTAAACTTTGAGTTTGCATGTTTTGATGTCCGCATATTCTTGTTCAAGGTTTTAGCATTTCTATCGCAAACAATTAGCTCAATATTAACTAGGCATTTGAATGAATTGTAGTTTGTCCGAGTTTAAAGAAGGATTTGATCCTGCTTCGTCTCTATAGCCGGGTCTACTGACTGACAGCAAAGGGTCGGGTCTCCATAGCGGATTTGATTGGCCAAGAGGCCGTCTGACTGACATGTCAAACAACCATTTACAGTTCGTTTAGTTTCCGCGTAATGTTTAGGGGTGCAAACTAACATCTATGTCCTTACACTAACTGACCGCTGTGTAAAACTCTTGGACGTATTTTAAAGAATCTATGCCCCAAGATGTGCGTACTTTTGCAAATCCAGCGTTTAGTTGATGGCGAGTTGCACTCATTGTCACACAATGGCTTCCATAAGGGAATTTAGCGTCATGACATTATACTGTTTTCAGGCGGACCGTTAAATAACTCTACACGCAGCGTCTCAATCAGATGACGACTTTGAAACTCTGGAATGGTTTGTAATTTTGTGTGCCTTGTGCATCAGACGTTCAGCCAACGGTTTGTGGGCGTTGTGTCTGAGGCTCAGACTTGGGCAAGCCACACATTTGCAACACAAAAGAAATGCTGTAGAATCAGTCGACTGCTTTTTCCATACAATGGCATGGAGAATTAAGCTGTCAAGCGCCTGAATGACAAAGCGCCATAAAGTAGTTCATCATAACTCCTGGGCTGTATTTCAAAGTTTACAATGACTTGGTTAAGGCCTGTTCAGACCTAGGATGATAACTATACAGGTATAGATCTAAAAATCATCCTAGATATAAAAGAATAGCCCACACACCACAACAATAAAGGCACAGAGAAACTATTGTTGGAATCACTTTCAGAATAATAATAAGGCTGATGAACGTTAAAAACATTAACCTCTTAACCTTCGCCAGAGCGAGGGCGCTCTGAGCGTTTTTTTTTTTAAATCGTTCAAAGTTACTATCAGATTCAATGTTAATACCTTGACAAACTATACATCATTAAAAAGATATAAGACTGAAGGTTTAGTATTTGACCACTATTGTATTCTGAGAATCTTATAGTGACAGTTATGTCTTAATTTGTGTCTGGAGTTATGTAATCAAAAAATGAGTCGATACCTTTGATATGAATTATGAGCGTCAGCCGCTTCCATTCAGAAAAAAACTCCAGTGAGATCGTCACGACAGAGCTTGACAAAACAACGTCCATCAGGGCTTTTAGCTCAAACGTGTACAGATTTGGAGAAATATTGATAGATTCTCATAGGTTTACATCAGATTATATATAGACAGGAATCATATTTATTGAATATCTACCCAAATGCGTCGATTTAATCATTATGAGCGCTGGAGACTCTGATGTACTGTGTTTTCGATACATACTGGCAGCCTGAGGGCGCCCTGTGCACATATGGACTCCAAATTTGGAACACGAAGAAGAATCATATCATGTGACATTTCAGGAAGTCCATCACGACGTAAACACTAACAGAGATCGCTGTAACATGCAGATAAAGATGTTTTGAAGACAATAAACATGATTTCAATGATATTTGGTTTACCTGTGTTCTTCGAGCCATGTCAGGTATTTTCATAATAATAGATTATATTTATAATGTAATGCTAATCGATATAGACTTTATCATGGTGAAGAATACTATAAAATACTATATTTTCTGTCCGATTTTTTTATCTGAAGCCAAATCAGAGCACAGAAGGTTATTTAAAACACTCGACTTGTGCTATAAAGTAAGTTTTAGAGCACAAACATGGTTTTAATCTCATAAATTGTCGTGTATTGATGGTGTGCTAAGCTAACATGCTAGCTAGCCCTTGGTGCACCTGCTACCTAGCTGTTATATTTATGAATATTTCTAAATAGGACTGCTTGCTGAAATGTTTCTTTTTTCAAGAAGGTCATTTTATATAGTTTCAAATGTAAGGTGAGAACTTTGAGAACTTTCCCTAAAAGAGATTAGGGGTTGAAACAGTGTGAATAGCCAGTCGTTAGTAATTATAATGCAGACAAAAGAAAGCATATTTAGAGCAATAACCAGAGGCTGGAGAGGTGTGAATGTGTGCAGGGGAGACTGACACTGAATGGAGATCGTTTAGACCACAACACAATAGAGAAAATAGACTGAATAGATGCTTAGAAAATGACAATAAACATCAGTTTGCATTTTAGAGTCTAATCAAAATAAAATCGTTTGACATGATCTTGAAAAACATTTAACTAAATAAAGAGTTTTAGACATATCATCTTCAGATTTTAAATATAAAATGGTCAGACATGTGGCTTTAGCTGCAGTGCATTTCTAGATTGCTACAGGGCCAACTTCAATTTTATTTTCATGAAAATATTTCATAAAAATAAATTTCTAATAACTTGACAAAACTTTGAAGCTATTTATAACATTTATTTTTCATTATGACAATAATTAATTCTACATTTGCAATAAACTGCCAGGTGTCAGCTTTCAAATGAGATCATACTTGTGCTTTTAGAACAAATGGTTCATGAACTGTATCTGTTTCAGTTTGGGTATGCCATTTCTGGGGATTTTTCAAAATTGGGGGTGAAGCTTAACAGGTTAACAGCCAATCAGAATCCATCCTGCTTTACAGAGCTTGAGCATTTAAAGTGGCAGATGATCATTAACATAATGATATTGTGCGTTGTTGTGAAAGCTAATGCGTCTATCGTTAGTTATCTTAATAGTTTTTGTTTTTGTGTGAAATATCATTGTAATGTGACTAATTGTTCCATGATATTTGAAAAGAGTGAACAGTAGATTTTCAGATATTACTCCTCTTGTGTTTTATAGAGAAGTCATACAGGTTTGAAGTAAATTAAGTAAATTATGACAGATTTTTGAGTGTTCTCTTAATCACAATTCCTCTAACAAGTGTGTTAATGTGACCTAGCTAACGTCTAGATACTCAATGCTAAGCCGATTACTGCAACTCCTGTTTTAATGGTCACATCTCTTATTGTGGTTCTCCTCGGGATTATGGGTACGGTGGTTTTTAACTTAATCAGATAAGTTTAAGATATGAAATCACTTTGATTTTATGTTGATTTTTATATCAACAAATGCCATCATGTAACAACCTCAGAGCTCATGATAGGTCAGTCTTAAATTGTGCAAATAGATATTTTAAATGGATGTTTATTTTTTGGTGTTTTCACCTCTGAAGCTGAAGCTCAACCATTACCTTTAGACTGTGTAGGTTTAAGATGTTACGACACTGAGCGGTACAACTTTAGCGATAGTTCTCCTTGAACAAGGTGTGTGTGTCTGTGTGATCAGTCCCCTGTGCATATAGATGAGCTCTATGAAAGGGTTTGCAGAATTGCTGCATCAGATTCTTTGCTTTCTTTTCAAGTGTGTTGAATAAATGATGATATTTTGTCAGATAATTGGAGAGGGAGAGCGTGGAGAATGAGGCTAAACATGTCAGAAGTGTTCAGGGAGAGAGAGCGGGAAGCTCAAGGTCACCTGTCAGACGCCGGTGTCAGCTGCTCTCAGCCGTTTACTCGCTCTCATTGGATGCTGTTTGTAGCTTGTTTAAGTAGTTTTGTGTTTTTGCCTGTTCATTGGAAAGTATCAAACTCATGAATATGACCAGAGTAATGTTAGGCCTTACAAGTGACGCCTCCATACAGTTCATCCTGCTTTTTAAAAATGGGAATATTTATTGACTTTTTGCATGTTGTTTTTTGTGAGGAAATCATACCCATAAATCTAAACAAGCTGTGTTGCAAATTTTTAGTTGATATCTCAAAAAATAAGCTTTCAGTAAGAATTTGTTTGTGCGCAGTACCAAACGTTTCATTTCACAACCCATATCATTTTTGACCGCTAACAATGTGTTCAAGGCATTGACGCTTGCGTACGTGTGTGTTTACACAGCAAGTGTCAAAACCTTTACCAAGTACCAATAAAGTAAAAAATTCAACAACAAAAAATTTAGCATTTTTCATTTAATATTTACAACTAGATTAATATCAAAAGTATTTTTTTGTATTTTGTATAAAAGCAAAACAATGTATTAATTAAAACATACTGAAAAACAATACACCTATTTATTTTTTGGGGGGAACAGGGGTCACTGTTTAAAGTTGGCATTAAATCAAAATTGACCCCTGATGATGTCAGTTTGGGCAGAACCAGTAGACAATCCCCTCTGCATATAATACTAATGAGTAAATTTTAGGGGTGTTAGAAAAAATCAATACACTTGAGTATCGCGATATTTTATTCTTCAATACTATATCGATTTTCAAAAACGCAATATCTTTGTCCTTTTTTTTTCTTTTTTTACGTGCAAAAATATTCATGGTAAGGCCGTGGTTCACGTGTATGTTGTGTTTAAATCCCTACCACTAGATGTCAGTCTGCTGAGAGCAAGTCCAATGAAACGCCTACTCTTCTAGACCCAATCAAATCACAGTGGGGGAAAACAAGCCACGCCCTCTTTTCTCATTCAATATTCTGTTTCAATCTGAAAATGCGTCACTGAAATAGTCGGTTGCAACTTCCAGTTCGCACGTATGTAAACGCTTTATTTAGCGTTAAGCGTTTTTATTTTGTTAAATCGGACCAAATTAGTCATTTCTAGCATGCATTATTTTCCATGCAGTGACTGTGTGTCTGCTGTGAGACTGCCAGACATCAGTCGAGTGTGTGTGTGTGTGTGTGAGACTGCAGTGCTGCTGCGGAGGATCTGTGAGCACTGAGGCATACACACAGAGGAGTAGCTCTTCATTCAGCAGGACGTCAGGAGACACACACACACTCCCTGAAATCTCCATTAGTGTTTGATCTGAGAGCTCAGTGCCTCCCTGCGTTCAGCTCACCGTAACACACTTCACCACGCATACTGGACAATAGCCAGACGCATACACATCCAGAACGCACACTGCACAATAATGTGGACCACAATGCAATGCACTTCACTTGGCCCTGCATTTTCAGTCTAAAAAAGTAGGGGTGGGAATCATTAGGTACCTCATGATTTAATCCAATCACGATTCTGCAGTTGATCCGAATCTGTATTTAAATTAATAAAATACTGTAACTACTAAAAGTATTTCATGAATTAATGTAATAATACTTACATTTTCTAGAAGTTTTCTAAAAATAGCTTCAAAACACTTAAGCAAATTGACTGTAAGAATAAATGAACATTACAAGCGATAAACACAGTCTGCCTTGCGCATGTACAAGTGCTTTAAGTGTTTGAAAGTTTCCAGGCGAGTGCATTGAGTTTTCTTCTTCGTCTTAACATTATTGCTGTTCGATTATTAGCGATGACATCGTACGCCGCGGGTTATCTTCTAGTCTGCGTTCACACTAATGCACAGATCTGCTTTGACATTTCGGATGTTCTGTCGGTTTAACCCCTTCAGACGTAACTGACTTTGGTTTAATGCACTCGCATCTCAAATTGCTTTCATGATGTGAAATTAATCTAAACGCTTACCCGAAGATCCGCTCAGCCTCGCGCTGCAGGCGCTCTACAGCAAACACACACAGTGCACACGAGCGTCTGTCAGTGACGTTCACTTATCTAATATTCTATCTGAGTGCTTTCCAAACAGCATAAATAATGTCTTCTTAGAGCAGCTGGCAGAAGAAACTGCCACATCGAGCACAAACCTGTGTTTCTGGCCGCCCGTGCCCTACACACACAAGCCCATGATTGTCCTTGGTCTCTTTAGCCTATAAAAGGGAAATCATGAGATTTATACATTTATCACGTGGTTATATATAGAATATATAGGATTAAAAGGGTTTATTTCTCCTTTAAGCAAGAATTAAGTGAGTCACAATTCCCTGCAAATTCCTTTTGGGCTCGTAAAAGTCTTATCAGTCTTAATGTGTCCTGTGTTAGCTTCATTTGGGATGCTAGTTTTGAGTAAAGTTTCACAGACCTTTGTTTGGAGAGAGAGTTTGCTGGATTATTCATTAAATATAATGAATAATTTGTGTCTGATTGGTCCAGATGCTACATTTAATCACCAATGAGCAATGGTAGTTCAATGCAGTGAACTTTTCTGGAAAGTTTGCTTTAACAAGCTGTTTCGAACTCCCGAAGTGAACACACTGCAAACTTGGCCTGACGTTACACCAGTTCATTCTTCCATTTGGCTGGTAGTATATCAGGGCCTTTAATATGCATCTAACATGTTTCTAGTGTGGCAACGGATGTCATGTGAGCTTTATCAGACTGTGGGTATCAGATGATGTCATCAGAGCTTGTTCCTTGTGCTCTGAAGGTTAAGCAAACCAATTAGTCCACCTGATGTGACGTGGGGAATGCTCAGGGGCACACACACACACACACACACACACACACACACACACACACCCTTATGAAGACCAATGACACCGTCATGGCTGAGCAGTCAGCAGCTTCTGTCGGCTCACCAGCTCAAATTGAAACTCCACAATGCCAGTGCTGGCTCTGTGCCCTCCTCCTGGTGTGTGTGTGTGTGTGTGTGTGTGTGTGTGTGTGTGTGTGTGTGTGTGTGTGTGTGTGTGTGTGTGTGTGTGGTGTGAGAGAGTGTTTTCCCCCAGCTACTTTATTAATTGACTTTTTAATTGGCCCTTTTGTGCCACACTTCAGACAAAGCAGGTCTGCCGGAAAACACGGCCCCCCGCGCTCACAATTAACAGCGTTATAAAGAACAGCCCGAGAGGCGCTGCGCTTCACGTGACGGGCCATCACGCGCCTGCTGGCATGTGTGATAAGAAATCAGCACAGACTCATAAAACATGAACGAGACGGGACTCGGACAGCCGTCCACTCTCTCTAATAACGACACGAGACAGCCGTCTGTCGCTTGTCATGCCGTGAAAATGATAATCTATGCAGGAATCACAGCACTGGGCAGCCGTGTTCACTAGCAGGCGAACGATGGGATTTTCGGTGGATGGATATTTAATGTCTAAACCAAGTTTCCAGCAATCATAAACCCCACGAATTTGGTGCGTTTTTTTGTCTTAATATGAACAGGTTTTTTTTTAGTTTTTTTTTTTTTATTTAACCTTTATTTAACCAGGAATAGTCCCATTGAGTTACAGTAACTCTTCTCCCAGGGAGTCCTGGCCAAGATAGGCGGCCAAAAAAGTTACAAAGAAAAAACATTAAAAAAGACAGGACAAAAAATGTACATACTACACAACAAATCTCTATACATAGACTATACATATATAAACAAGACATTTTGTTTAACTTAAGTAAATACAAACATTATTAAAAATTTAAAGGGGTATCTAGTTAAAACAATTACACTGTTCAGTCAAAGTTGACTTTAAAAGGTTTTTAAAAATATGAATAGATGGAAGTGATTCTAAATTTAAGGTGTTTTGGAGTTCATTCCAGACATTTGGTGCATATGATGAAAAAGCTTTTTTTTACCTAATTCTGTTTTTGTTGATGGAATAATAGTTTTTTTGACGACCTTGTTCTGTAAATACTGTTTTGGTAAATAAGTAAATTTGAAATGTAAATGGGTAATTTACCCATTAGTGCTTTGCCAATAAAAATCAATAGATGAAATTTTCTTCTGAGAGAGAGGGAGGGCCATTGTACAGTTTCATACAGAGTGCAATGGTGAGTCCTAGCTGCTGCATCTGTAATGAAACGTAAGGCAGAGTGATATAATACATCTAGTTTTTTTTAATAAAAATGAGGTAGAGTGCATATAAATTAAATCACCGTAATCCAAAACTGTTAAGAATGAACTCTGCACCAACCTTTTCCTTGCTGAATAAGGAAAGCACCTCTTTAATCTAAAATAAAAACCTAAATTAGGTCTGAGTTTTTTTAAAAGGCTCTCAATATGGACCCCAGAAGACAATTTATCATCAATCCAGATACCTAGGTATTTGTAAGAAGTTACTCTCTCTATTGGAGTACCACTTTGTGTTAAAATAGTGAAAGCCATATGAGAATGTGAACGTGTAAAAACCATTAATTTCGTTTTTTTTAGCATTTAATACCAACTTTAATCCTACCAAAGATCTTTGTACCTGACTAAAGGCAGACTGTAAATGATAAATTGCTTCCTTCAATGATGTAGCAGAGGTGTACAAAATAGTGTCATCTGCGTAAAAATGAGCCTTTGTTTGTTTCAGACCTACACCTAAATTATTTATATAAATAGAAAATAAAATAGGACCCAAAACTGATCCTTGGGGGACACCCATTTTTACTTCTAGCAATGATGAGGTACAGTTATCTAGTGTCACACACTGTGTTCTACCACTCAGGTAATCAGAAAACCAGTTTAGCACAGTGCTACTAAAACCTATGTTTTGCAATCTTTGCATAAGGATATTATGATCAACGGTGTCAAAAGTTTTAGATAAGTCAATGAATAGAGCAGCACAAGACTTTTTGGCATCTAAAGCATTGACAATATCATTTGTAACAGAGGTTATAGCCGTAATTGTACTGTGTCCTTTCCGGAAACCAGACTGAGTGGAACTTAAAATACAGTTATCAGCTAAAAATTGTTTTAGTTGCTCATTTATTAGAGACTCAAAACAGTTTAGACAAGACAGATAATCTGGTAATTGGCCGATAATTATCTAAGGCCGATGGGTCTCCACTTTTTAATAGTGGGAGGACAAATGCAGATTTCCATGATTTGGGGATAGAACCACTGCATACACTAAGATTAAAAATGGAAGAGATGGGTTTAGCAATCAAATTTGCAGCAGTTTTGAGAAAAAATGGCTCAATCTGGTCTGGCCCAGTTGACTTTTTACAGTCCAGGCCTAACAGAGCCTTTTGCACTTCAGAGACAGATATTGAAGTAAAGTTAAAATAATTCAAATTTACATTAGACAAGTTTGTGATAGAAGTTACACTATCTGTGGGGTTGGTTGGGAATGTTGACTGAGTATCTATTCCTGCATTAATAAAATGCTCGTTGAATGTATCTACTATATTTTGTTTACCCCTTACTTCACCCTGACTTGCTATCATAACTTCTGGAATAGTTGGAGGGGGTACGTCTCCCGAAGAAGATTTAATTACTTTCCAAAAATGTTTGGGGTCATTAAGGTTTTCATTTAATAAATTCAGATAATATTCACTTTTTGTACTTTTTATTAATCTTGTGCATTTGTTTCTTAATACCCTATAATTTACCCAGCATTTATCATTATTATTTACTTTTGCTTTAATCCATGCTTTATTCCGTTCTCTAATAGCTGTTGCAATAGAGTCATTAAACCAAGGATTGTCTCTACCCCTCACTCTGTATCTTCTGATAGGGGCATGTTTTAAAACTATAGCTAAAAAAGTATTTTTAAAATAATTCCAGGCCAGCTCAACATCATCCATATCACAAACTAAGTTTAAATCACTCTGATAGATTTCATGAAGAAAAGCTTGCTCATTAAAACATTTATAATTTCGTTTAAAAATATACTGTGGTTTAGTTTTAGTCAATTTGCAATTTCTAACACACACAACCATACAGTGATCACTAATATCATTACAGAAGACTCCAGTAGCCGAATACTTATGTGGAGCATTAGATAGAATTACGTCAATTAATGTCGATTTGTCCATTCTTTTTTCATTTAAACGTGTAGGTGACTGTACTAGTTGCGTCAAATGTAAAGCATCACATATGTCTCTTAACGCTGATGAAGGTGATAGCCAGTCCCAGTTCAGATCTCCTAGGAGAATATACTCATTTGACAGATTATGCAAAAAGTCAGACAGTAGAGCAGTTGCTCCAGCTGCAGCCGAGGGTGGCCGGTAACATCCTACTACAGTCAGAAAAGCGCCATTTGGGAGATTTAATTTAATGGCACATAATTCGAAGAATTTTGGCTTTGTTATTGATTCAATGGAACAACATTCCAACGATGCCTTAGCATATATGGCTACTCCCCCTCCTTTACCCATACGATCCGTCCTAAAGAGATTATACCCTTCAATATGAATCATATTGCTCGTGATTGATGGTTTGAGCCATGTTTCTGACAAGACGATTATGTCACTTTCGGTCAGTTTAGCCCACAGACGAATAGCATCGATTTTATTAATCAGGCTGCGCACGTTGACATGAATAAAACGCAAGCCACTGCTATCTTTTAAATCGTCAGGGCTCAGAAGCTCATGCAGTTTTGGGCCTGGGTTTGGATGGACATTACCTGAAAGAAGCAGGAGTAGAATAATCCAAACTGATCTTGTCGGGCGACTGTTGCCGACTCGATGATCGCGCCTGCAGGAGTTAAACTGGAACCGCCGTACTTCTGCCCACTTGAAAAGTCCATACCCATGCAGGGTGCAGACCGATGAAGCCATAAGGACTGATGTAAAGCCATCGGCATCAACCAGCATAGTCACAGAATTTGGAAGAACAATTCGGGAAGAAGCAAACAATCCATCGCCAGATAATCCCAGAGTATTTACAGTCCGTGAGCTCCGCACACAAGCGAGCACTGCGAGCGACCGGTAAAGTCTCATGTTGTTGTTGTAGCCAGACCAGCTTGTTTCGTTGATAAAGTGGGCTATATTATTTTTTACTGTTTATGATAGAGTTTGTGAACACAGTTCTGAGACACAGGATGAGATGATTCCAAAATCAGGTAACCCGTTTAGCAAAAGAAAACAAAAATACTAATAGAGACACAAAGAAAACTACGCAGACAAACGTGTAAACATTGATGCCGCCATCTTGGTTTGTAGGCAGAGCTTGTCAAAATAGGCCCATTTCATATTAAACATTAGTATTAAAATCGTTCAGTTAATTAAAACAGAATCTACATTTATAAAACTGACCAGAGATCAGTTAAAGCCAACAGACACTCATTCATGTGTTCACCAGATCAACTAGCGGTGAACTAGAGCTGC
This sequence comes from Chrosomus eos, assembly GCA_036326025.1. Lineage (NCBI taxonomy): Eukaryota > Metazoa > Chordata > Actinopteri > Cypriniformes > Leuciscidae > Chrosomus > Chrosomus eos. The sequence goes on from CM070835.1 coordinate 35,682,617, forward strand.
GCCAATCCGGATTAATTGAGAATGCATTTTTTTTAAATTTCTTTTTTTTAAAAATGGACATCACGATTTTGAACAAACAAAAAATATGTAATTTATTAGAGGTTCTGACAAAATGACAAGTGCTGAAGTCGATTTTAAAAATAATAAATTCATTTGAACTTACTAAAATCAGTTTGAATGGACGCTCAATACGCCACTTGTTTCATTACTGGGTGAACCAGCAAACAAATGAACACATATCTTGAATGAATAACAGTCACTTGTCGCCACCTACTGGTATAACAATGAAATTAATGCTTTCAAAAGGTAATTTGCTCTATTTTGATTGCTACTGTCGACTTTTATCCCATTACTTCTATGATAATTTGAACTATTATAACAGAAAAAGGCTTGAAGTTTCCGGTGTGATCGTAGACATAGACAAATCATCATTAACGAAGGAATAAGTTTGCATGGGTGTTTGAATCGAGATGGCAATCTTTAACGATTAATCACGCAGCTCTGTGGGGAACCATCAGAATTTTGAAATATTTTCAAATCAAGGCTTAAAACATTGATATTCCAAAGCTTTGTTTTGCTGAAATATCTTGACTTGGTGCTTGGACTTGGACTTCATGCAGTGTTTCAAACAGTGTTTCAAACTGTGTTTAAAGTGTTTTGAAACAGTTTGAAACACTGCATTATCATTAATAATGCCTTTCAATTTGAAAGATGTGTATTTTAAGGATGGCTATAAAGATATTGTTTTTACTCATTTATTTGAAAACACCATGCTTTACCAGGATGTTATATTTCTGCTGTTTTAGCACTGTCACAGTTTTGTTATACATATTTTTTGTTCTCCTTGAGGTTTCAAAAAAAAAGTGAAAGAAACTGATGCAAATATAAAAACGATTATTTTCAACCTTAATTCTGACCCTCTGTCTGAAATGATCAATTTTTAAGGCGCGGCTCCTTTAAGACTTGTCAGTAAACAGCCATTGTTATGATCTGTATACTGTATCAGTGTAGACAGCGTCAGTCATTATAATGGCTTTTGATGGAGGTCAGCCGTTAAGCGACTGAACGCCAGTGGGTGGGGCTTATGGTGTTATGTATAACTATTTGCCGATGTCTTGCTCTGGAGGCAGTCATATGCAAATTAATTTGCCCATTTGATGTCACAAATCCAACATTATCCAAACTAGCCATTTTTGGAGCTTGATTAAATGCTGTGTTTAAAATGAGGATGATGTAAGCTCTGAAACATGCAGGGTGTTTTAATGATACAAAGACTTCTAATATGCCAAATGATCAAGGTAAATTAGATTTTCTCATGTCATGACCCCTTTAAACGGATAAGTGGACACAATTATTAGCCAAATGTGGGCTGATAAGTTAGTATAGCCAATTTCTAGGTGTGCCTTTAGTCAACGGTGAGCGTATGAGTTAATAATTATCCCGGTTTGGTGTTTCTATGCCACTGTTTCTCATTCTTCTGTGATTTTCTTCCCCAGGCGGCTGACTAAGGAGAACGTGAAGCCCTCAGGAAGGCAGATCGGGAAGTTAAGCCACAGTAACCCCACCATTCTCTTTGATTATGTGAGTATTTTATTGCTTGTGACGGCCATAATGGTCCGCGAGACTAATGACAGGCTTTTACAGGGCTGCTTTATAATCTGCTGTGTGCCATCAATTTTCATTGTGCCTGAGATTAAAAAGCATGTATATGAGCTCAGACCAGTGGCCTAATGTCCAACAGCATAAAATAAAAGCATTGAACACGAGGCTAAATTTAGTCTGTATTAGTCAGAAGGCTAACGGTAATTGCATGCAACTCCATCTAATGTAAGATATTCATGACTGGGCCGTCCACGGCTGACTGATCTTCATGTGTGCCAGAAAGTTTTCATCAGGATGCTGGGTTAGTTCTGAAGAAGTCTTGTTCTGCTGTCACTGTTCATGCTGTGCACGTCTTCAGCCATGAGAGACTCGACGAGTTCTGCGCTCGTACGCTGAGAAGAAAAGATCTGGAAGTGGCTGACGTTGGCAAGCCTTTGAGTTCATTAGCATTTCTGAGAAAATTCTGAAGATTCAGTGGTGAAATAAAAGATCAGCTCTGACGAAGGCTGTTATTCAATCACTGCTGGAGGACTGCGTTTTTCTCATGCCTTTCCTCAATTTATGAACGCAGAGAGAGAGAGAGAGACTGATGCTGCTGCCACTGAACTGACAAACACTTGCCACAGTTGAAAATGAAATCAGAATGGACTGAATGAATAAATGTCCCTGGTCTAATCGTGCAATGCATTATGCCATATGCTCAGGAAACATAATTAGTGTTGTGCGCAAACGGGCATCACTTATTGATGTTCAAAAATTATAATGACATTTCCAAAAATGCTAATAACTTTGGATTTAAATAAGCCTGTAATGAAAGTGGTCTTAAGAGATTCCTTGGGTCATGCCGAGAACATGGATGCCAATTGTGCCATAGTCAGCTGAACTTCCTGTCCACCATTTTGATTATTTTTTTTTAAAACCAACTTTTTCGAATAACTCCTAGTCTGATTCTTGCCAAATTTGAGTCGATTATCTCAGGCTGTGCCGATAACAATTTATGGATTTCATGTCGATAGACAAAACTGATTTCGTAGACCACATTATAAAGTTGATGGCATGATGCCAAAATGATTCTAAGGTTGAATCTCTGCAATGCTTTGGCATATTGACACCAAACTGTGCATGTTCATTGGCACCTTACTCTGACCACATCAATTTGGTCAAAACGCCACCTATTGGTCAAAAGTCATAAACCATTCAATCAAATTACTAGGCCACTGATTGTATTTGGTTTTTTCTGGCATTTTGCCTAAATGATCTTATGTCTTTAATTACTCATTGTTGCAGTTGGTTTGATGCTCTCAGACACGGTTTGCTTTGAGCTTGGCGCCGATAAATAAATAGATTTATTTATTTTTAACATTGATACCTATTACTTATATGTATATGTCTGATAAGTGTTACTCAGAACAATTGCTGATTTTTATTTAATGTATTACGTCTGTAAAAACTAAACTGGCATTTGAAGGAAAAATGGTTAAATATCAGAAGAATATCGATTGTTCTCTAGTACGGTTCCTCATATTTGAGGGCAGTGTTTAAAAATAAAAAATAAAGCACCCTAGTAACACCCTGGCAACCCAAAAGTAACACTCTGGCAAGAGGAGACGTTTACACTGCCAAAATCTGGTATTGACTGATGAACACAGTTGCAAAATCCAGTCTATTGCTGGATGAGATCGTGCCCTGCTTGCGTTGTTTTCCATTTCAATTGAAATTTATGCATTATAGTTAAATGTTTGATATCATTTAAAGAGAATTTATTTTTAGCAGTGTCTCTGATTTCAGTTTGATATCAGAAGTTATCAAACTTCAACATGGATTGAAATAATGAATTAAAGGGATAGTTGAAAACTGTCGTCATTTACTCACTCCAAACCTGTATGAATTTCTTTCTTCTGCTGAACACAAAAAAGTTATTTTAAAGAATGTAGGTAATCAACTATTAATGGACCCCATTGACTTCCATAATATGGAAGAATAATGCTATTGAAGTCAATGGTGTCCAACAACTGTCTGTCTTACACAGGTTTGTGAGTGTGAGTTTTATTTTTGGGTGGAATATCCCTTTGATGTAATGCAGCTTCGACTGAAGACATGGTTATTGATACGAGGCAGTTAAAACTATATTTCACACCAGCCTGTTTAATTTCTAAGAGGAGGCGGCTGGTGTTTATTTGCATTGTTTTTAAATTGAGGAGTGAATCACCACTGCAAAGACCTGTATTGTGAGTGTAATGTTGCCCTCTTCTCTTTCAGATCCTGTCTCAGATACAGTGGTATGACAACCTGATCACTCCAGTGGTGGACTCTCTGAAATACCTCACCTCCCTCAACTACGACGTGCTGGCCTGTATCCTTTAAGACGGCTGTTATAATTACACTCCTCTGTGTGATAATCTTCCCCCTCCGCTAATAACAGCTCTCCCAGGAACTTGCTGATCTCCGAAATCTCCCGTAATTTGCGTGGGATTAAAATAGCATGTAATCGCTCACCTCGACTTCATCATCATCACCGAAGCTGACAGCTTTGTCCATTTTAAAATGAGGGAAAAAAGCATTCCTCCAGTTTGGAGGAAAATAGACTGTAAATTTTCATTTGAACAAGTCAAAACAACGACTGGCCGGATGAGTAATAGACTGCTGTTTATAGCGAATGTGTTATCTTTAAAGAGCGAGACGTGGTGTGTTTGAGCCCTTGACCCTGTGGGCAGATTGCATTATTGAAGCTTTAGCCAACCCGGAGAAAGAGAAGATGAAACATGATGACACGACCATTTCATCATGGCTGCAGAGTGAGTGCCAGGTTCCCTCTCTTCCTCTCAAACGCCTCTTCGATGTGCCGAGATGCTGAATAAATTGAACTTCCGTGTGACATTCTTAATGGACGTTAAATGTCATTTCTTTAAATGGTTTGGCTCTGGCGCTGGAGAGTGTCCGGAAACCAATTTGGAGCACAAATGCGTGACATTCTTGACTTGCCCTCTTACAGACTAATGCTCATTCTTATGATAATATTTTGCTTTTGTCATCACGTCCTTCCCATAGGTCTCGCTAGTCTTTGTGGAGCGGTTTTCAGGAAATATCCCATTGAGTTAGCTGGTCTTCTGCAGTATGTGACCAACCAGCTGAAAGCAGGCAAGAGGTATGCGTTTATGTATGCGGTTCCTTTAATACACAACTATAGTGTGTTTACCACACACTAGGGCTGCACAAAATATCAAAATTATTGAAATATCGCAACGGCGTGCAATAACTGGATATGAGCAAAAGACACAGAAAATCACTCACTGCTCTTGGCTTGATAACTTTAGCAGCTTTAATAATAATCAGTGTATATATATTTAATTCATACAGTGAAAACTAAGCAGTGTTTTATTTTTACATTTGATTAGTTAATTTCTGTTGTTTAATAAAACTAATATAGGATAACCTTAAAGCCTAAACCCTGTGGTTTACACTGATGTTAAAGCAACACTAAGTAAGAATTTATACGTTTTCTCAATCGTTTCAGTGGTTCATCAAGTCATGACATGAGCCCCTTTCACACAGAGATTCCGGAAAATACACGGATAATGTGACCCGGCATTTGTCACGGGATTGTTTGATTTCGGTTCATTCACACTGCCAGTGATTTGCCGGGATCTGTGAGTGCGTTCACACACAACCCGTTAATGTCCCGGAAAGCCGCGTGACGTCAGGATGAGACGTGTATACGCGTCGTAAACATGTGCACGCGCGCACCTTTCCACAGAGCTGGCGAACGATCGCAGCTTCAGCGCGGATTGTGAGGAGCTCCTGTATTTGCTTCATTCCAGTTTGCAGACATTTTTTCGTTCTTTCTTTGTAGATGACGAACACAAACTTTCTTCTAAGAGCAACAGAGTCGCGCGACGGCACATGCGTCATCACTATGACACACCCCTTACGGCATTAGTTCTGGCTTTTGTTCACACAGCGCGCGTTCCGGGTCTGAACACGGCAATGTTACTAGGTCCCCAACCCGGAATCGATCCCGGGTCGTGTTTGCGTTCACACAGAAGGCACTCTGGCAATTTGCCGGCAATTTGCCGGGTTCAAAGTGCTGTGTGAAAGGGGCTATAGTGAACCAAGACAAAAACACAGTTTAGAAGAAGGATTGATGATGTAGTGACTCATTATTTAAATTAAGTTAATTTTGTAAGTTATTTTTAAGAAATTTGCCGGCATTTGCGGGTCCAAAGTGCTGTGTGAAAGGGGCTATGGTGAAATGCACTTATGCCACCGCTTTACGGTCCTTTATCTGATATATCCACGCTATGTAAGATTGCCAGATCGGGTCGCGTTTCTGTAGTGCGAATGAGACCTAAGAAAACTACAAATTTGACTTGCTTTACGGCAAGTGTTACAATTGCCGATAGGTGGAGCGTACTCGACAGACTTCAACTACAATTTCATAAAATCATGCATCATACTCTACCTTGTCTGTGGCCATTGTTGATTCCAAAGCCGGTGCTGGATAAACCGAGAGCATGTGCGTGCGCGTGCGACAGTAGGATGCGGTAGGCTAAATTATTTACGACAGCAGTAATGGACAATTCCGCTTCCAACCTGTAGGGCGACCGCAGAGGAAAAGTTGCTTGGTGTTGCTTTAAAATAACACTTCCTATGCGACAGTTAAACACTGCTGTTCACTTTCAGAAATTGTAGGGATGTTTTCTTGTCACAAAAATAATGTGAAACGCATATGTTGGTTGTATAATTTTAAATATATTTTACAGATAATTTATTTTACACACTTTAAGCATTATCTTCGAATATCGCATTTATTTATTATGTTATTGCATATCGCATTTTCTTCAATATCGTACAGCCCTACCACACACTTTATTTATGATCATGTTACTATACAAAATCAATTGCTCGGCACAAACAAGGACACATGAACAACTTTTATAAAACAAAACAAGTTGTGGATCATCCAGGTGACGACTCGCAGTATCACGTTTTTATAAATTCTGTTATTTAGTCTTGTGGCCCATGTGTAAACTTCTGTTGTTTTGAATGGCTTTCTCAGATGCCATTTTTATTATCCCTATTTTGTCCACGATGCAGAGAGCGACGTTTAGATGAATATGTAAATTCACTGAGCGCTTTCCTCTCAATAACAAACTAAACACAACAGAAATGAAAGCGTTGAGAAAACCGCAGTTCAGAAAGCATCTGATCGTAGAGGTGTGGATGTGTTCTCTACAGCCGTGTCATGAGAACAGATGAGCTCATTAAAAACATGTTATTAAAGTATTTAGACTATATAGATCTGGTTATGTAAGACCTATTTGAAATAATCCCTTTCTTTGCGTGACACATTGACATTCCAGAATATTTAATGGCTCTTTCAGCATTATCCTGAACGTGTGTCTTTGAGAAAGAAGAGGCTTATGTCCAAACCTTTCGGCAAAAGCCTTCACATAAAAGTCAGTTCCTCAGGCTTTTCATGGACAACCCGGCAGTCAGGAAAGTACTTAACAAAAGAGGAAGTTCACAAAAAAAATTTTAATTATTCTAAGCTGAATTTTTTTGTACCTTCTGGAATATGGCCAGTGGCTCATGTTGTATTGATTGGTACTTATTTAATAAACATGCTTTATTGATAGAAATGTGTCCTTAAGTACAGGATACATATGACTTGTAAAAGTCAATATCTGAATGTGTTTTGACATATAACCTTTATTCTAAGTTATTCAGTAATCCTAGATTAGTTTGAGATTTTCTGATAATGTCAGATTATTCAGTTTACTGATTATACATGCGAATATTTCATGTTCAATAAAACACAAACTGTTCTCGATCAGTTTACATGATGTAGTAATGAAATTGCTGTTTGCGAACTAGTACGCTCGATCAAATGACTATATTATTTAGTGTGCAACAATTAAAATGTTATCTTTTTGGAGTGAGTGTGTGTGTGTGTGGCAGTTAAAGTCCTCGGATGACAGAAGAGAATCAATGTAACGGCCGTTGCATGTTTAGTTTAAGCACTGACTTGACAGTGACGTTGGGGTTTGATTCTAAATTAAGAGCATTTTTCTGAACGTAAAAAACATCAAAGCAAATGTTACATGAAGGTGCCGGTGCTATGTTCAGTTTGAAATTAGCATGTAAAGTAGTAATTGTTCTGAAGTTGTACCCAAAAATGGGTTAAGGTTTCTCTACATGGGAATTAGCCATCTAATGAATTTAGTCTTTATCGACCCAGATATGCATACAACTGCATTTGTTGCTTGGAACCAATACAATCACACTAAGCTGGATGTGATATTTGAGGATGTTCTCTAACACCAAGAAATCACACCTCTAATAATTCATTCCCGCATCCGTCATCATTAAGGATGCAGAGTGTTTTTGGTGTGGAGGTCTTGAGTTATTCCTGTGCTTGTGTTGTGGCAGCTTTGACCTGCTGATCCTGAAGGAGGTTGTGCAGAAGATGGCAGGGATCGAGATCACAGATGAGATGACCGTGGAGCAGCTGGAGGCCATGACAGGCGGAGAACAGCTCAAAGCAGAGGTACGCCACATCGCTGAAAGATACACTTCCTTTTATTTAGTAAACACACTTAAGCCACACTTACACATGTACGGATGTGTGATTGCATTAGATTAGGGCTGTACCAACGGCTCAGGCGTAGAAAGTGCTAGAAGTGTGCGTGTGCTGTTATTTAAAACTTAGATAAATATCAAACCAAGACAATAACATTAATACTTTTTTTTAAGAGGGTTCAAATACTTTTGGTGCCGCTGTATCGAGAGTGCTTGCACAGATACTTCAGTGATAGTCCGGGAAAGTGCTATTAGTAGTACATGTAGTTTGACTGCAGTCAGTAAGCTTAAACCAGCAAGTTTACAAAGACTTCTGGGAAGAAGAAAAAAGACTGTTGTTTCATGTTCTTTGACTTGTAATATATAATGGCAGCAGTGCTGATCACTGACTGTCCTAAATGTTAAAGCCGTATGAATCATGTGTTCGTAATGAATCACCCGGAAGCTGGCTCTTATTAGAGGTCGACCGATAATGGGTTTTCACAATAACAATAACTAACTTGGACCACACTGGCCAATAACAGATTAATCAACCCGTAGTTTTTAAATTGGATACTAAATGACAACAAACACAACACCAAGTAAAATAGTGCTTTAAAAAGGTTTTTTTTTTTGTCGTCATGATGATTGGCCAATCCGGATCATTCAAGCTTTAAAGGGCACCTATTATGCCCCTTTTTACAAGATGTGATATTGGTCTTGGGTGTCCCCAGAATGTATTTGTGAAGTTTCAGCACAAAATACCCTACAGTTAATTTATTATAACCATTTGAAAATGTCATTTTGGGGGTCTGTTTTAAAAAGAGCTGTTTTGGTGTATATCACTTTAAATGTAAATGAGCTGCATATCCCCGCCCTGCCTTTGGATGAGGGCGTAACTTGATACCTATGGCAATATACAGTCGGTTAACCTCTTAACCTTCGCCAGAGCGAGGGCGCTCTGAGCGTTTTTTTTTTTTTAAATCGTTCAAAGTTACTATCAGATTCAATGTTAATACCTTGACAAACTATACATCATTAAAAAGATATAAGACTGAAGGTTTAGTATTTGACCACTATTGTATTCTGAGAATCTTATAGTGACAGTTATGTCTTAATTTGTGTCTGGAGTTATGTAATCAAAAAATGAGTCGATACCTTTGATATGAATTATGAGCGTCAGCCGCTTCCATTCAGAAAAAAACTCCAGTGAGATCGTCACGACAGAGCTTGACAAAACAACGTCCATCAGGGCTTTTAGCTCAAAAGTGTACAGATTTGGAGAAATATTGATAGATTCTCATAGGTTTACATCAGATTTATATAGACAGGAATCATATTTATTGAATATCTACCCAAATGCGTCGATTTAATCATTATGAGCGCTGGAGACTCTGATGTACTGTGTTTTCAATACATACTGGCAGCCTGAGGGCGCCCTGTGCACATATGGACTCCAAATTTGGAACACGAAGAAGAATCATATCATGTGACATTTCAGGAAGTCCATCACGACGTAAACACTAACAGAGATCGCTGTAACATGCAGATAAAGATGTTTTGAAGACAATAAACATGATTGCAATGATATTTGGTTTACCTGTGTTCTTCGAGCCATGTCAGGTATTTTCATAATAATAGATTATATTTATAATGTAATGCTAATCGATATAGACTTTATCATCGGGCAGAATACTATAAAATACTATATTTTCTGTCCGATTTTTTTATCTGAAGCCAAATCAGAGCACAGAAGGTTATTTAAAACACTCGACTTGTGCTATAAAGTAAGTTTTAGAGCACAAACATGGTTTTAATCTCATAAATTGTCGTGTATTGATGGTGTGCTAAGCTAACATGCTAGCTAGCCCTTGGTGCACCTGCTACCTAGCTGTTATATTTATGAATATTTCTAAATATGACTGCTTGCTGAAATGTTTCTTTTTTCAAGAAGGTCATTTTATATAGTTTCAAATGTAAGATGAGAACTTTGAGAACTTTCCCTAAAAGAGATTAGGGGTTGAAACAGTGTGAATAGCCAGTCGTTAGTAATTATAATGCAGACAAAAGAAAGCATATTTAGAGCAATAACCAGAGGCTGGAGAGGTGTGAATGTGTGCAGGGGAGACTGACACTGAATGGAGATCGTTTAGACCACAACACAATAGAGAAAATAGACTGAATAGATGCTTAGAAAATGACAATAAACATCAGTTTGCTTTTTAGAGTCTAATCAAAATAAAGTCGTTTGACATGATCTTGAAAAACATTTAACTAAATAAAGAGTTTTAGACATATCATCTTCAGATTTGTAATATAACATGGTCAGACATGTGGCTTTAGCTGCAGTGCATTTCTAGATTGCTACAGGGCCAACTTCAATTTTATTTTCATGAAAATATTTCATAAAAATAAATTTCTAATAACTTGACAAAACTTTAAAGCTATTTATAACATTTATTTTTCATTATGACAATAATTAATTCTACATTTGCAATAAACTGCCAGGTGTCAGCTTTCAAATGAGATCATACTTGTGCTTTTAGAACAAATGGTTCATGAACTGTATCTGTTTCAGTTTGGGTATGCCATTTCTGGGGATTTTTCAAAATTGGGGGTGAAGCTTAACAGGTTAAAGCAGAAGCTGAGAGTGAAAGCCGCTGTTTTTATGGCATTCAGCCGTACATGTTTGAACCAGAATCAGATGATTAAGAGTGGCAGAATAAACACAAATGAGAAGGACCAGGACGTCTCGGAATGGTTATTCGATACATTTATGTACTTATAGAGTTGTAATCGCGTCCCCTTTGCAAGTATGGATGAGCAACACAGACACACAAACTGTGATAACGTTGGCGCATTTTTTTGAAACTACAAACACAAATACTGTGATAACGTTTGCTACGTACAAACGAAATTACATTTATGGAGGGACCTTTTGCGTCATGTTTACATTACTTGTCGTACAGGTGCTTATGTGAGAAGATGGCTACAGAACATACTCAGTTTTTAATAACGTTACAATATCTTTAAAATATATATTTATAAACGTGTGGTTAGACACTACAAACAAGGTTTAAATTATATATCAGTTACACAGACATACGACGACGACGACAACAACTTTAGACGCATTTGTTGTTGAATTGGCTGACATAGACTGAAATGACTGTTTGCTCAAAAATCATAAAATACACTTACTTCTTCTGGAGGTGACATGGATCGCGAACAGTAACCAAAGATCCACACTTGAGGATTAACTGAAGCAAGACCTGCTTTGAATTGAACCTCGTTCACAAAACAGTCAGTCAGAAAATGATTTGCGTAAACATAAACGTATTTTTGGAAGTTTAAGTTTCGCCTTTTCACCTTTTTCGCCAGTGGCTCTGATGTTGGAAGTAAGTGAAAACTACTATGTACATTATTACATCCCACAACAGAACGCGTATGTTTCTTAGGAGACATTACCGGCTGTCGTTAAAAACAATGGAGGACGGTGTACAGATCACCGAGGGCGGGGTCTATGCCAAAACCAGTGTCAATCAAACCACGTGGGTGGGGCTTTCCCATGTTCTACGTCACAAAGCGCCGAATTCTAGATCAGCTTGTTCTGAGACAGTGCTTATGATTTATTGAGATTGTAAAAAACCCACTGGGTGGATTTTTGTCATTCTAGGATGGTTTTGCTCACACACTGCCAACACACACTTATGTTCAAACACCATGTAAAAGTGAATTTTGCATAATAGGTGCCCTTTAAGTAATAATTAAGCTTTCTGTTCAATGTCAGTGTTTTTTTCTCCAGATAATTAATTCCACATACGTTATTTACAGTAATGCTGTAGGTTGTTGTTTTAATTGAGAATCAAATAAATGAGCACAGCTAATATACATTTTTACATTGAACATTTTGATAGTCCTTTAAAAACAGGGCTTAAGCAAAAAACTATCCATATTAGGAAACTCTGTCTTGAGCCTACAAGGCTTCACGTCAAACTCAACATAATTACAACCCATAAGGTGTAATTACACAGTGTGACTGAGGAAAAAACTAATAGAAACACTGCAACTCCTGAAATAACAAAACGAGTAGTCTGATACAAAAATGATCAGGAATATTATTCAGAAAGTGCAGTATTTGTGTCCTTCCCATGTCCTACTTAAGTGGGTAAGGGTTTTCTTGATCAATTTGAGCTTTTCTGCATTTTGGGAGATAGTCTATTTCTCTTCATCCGAGACTTGTGACTGTCCTAAATGAGCCGCCCGCCATCAACACTCGAGCGCTAAACTACAAGCACTAGAAATAGTGATACAACACAAACTAAATGGTTATCAACTGTACAGAAACAGTGTATAATCTTCAATAAAGTGATTTAGTTAAAGCAATGAGAGACTTTAACAGGAATAGCAAGGATGACATCAGCTTTATATAACATCGAATGCACTGTTTAGGTTCACTTAAGACACAAAGGACTGTGTTTACGAACATAAAGATACGAAGCACTCAAAACAATTAGTCTGAATGTTAAAGAACTGACTTTTCATTCTAGAGGTCGTTCTCATAGTGTATAATGACAGCAGACGCATATTAGTCAGTCCAGCAAAGGATACAAACTGAGGAAAAAATATCGCTATGGGTTTTTGTCGATAACTGATTGTTCCAGCAAAACCGATCAATGGTTCGTCCTCTAGCCTCTGAAGATCGATGCAGCGTGAGAACAGTGAGAACATCTCTCCATCTTGTGCATATGAACTCTGTATAAAGAGACTTAGTAATAGATAGGGGTGTAACAATCAATCCTGTCACAATATATCACAATACAAAAATGCAACAATATATATTGTGTATAATTCACCCAAAATAAAAATTACTGTGCGAGGAAAAGAGTTGTCAGAGTTTTAGTGTCAGTACTATATTAAACTACTATATGTAATGTTGAATATAATGTATAATAATGCAATGAGGGATTGTGTATGGGTGCTGATAATATCAAATTACATGTTACCAGTAAAAAGTGGCCTATTTTATTTGAAATATATCTAGTCAGTGACTGTGCAACCATGTTCATCTAAAATAATTCTGTGTTTTCATCTTCAGAATCATGAATATTGTTATTCTGGTGTCTCTATTGTTCAGTTCATTGGGTTTCCAGCAACAAGTCCAAGACTATTCATTTACACTAGGGATGCACCGATACCACTTTTTCCAGACCGAGTCCGATACCGATACTTTCATTTTTGGTACTCGCCGATACCGATACCGTAACCGATACCTGTATTTTTAATTTTCAATTAATTTTCAATTCATGCATTTGTAATTTTTAAATGTATGGGTAGAGAAACCAAAATAATATCAATCATATTAGTTGTTTATTAAATTTAAACTTAATTAGTTCAACAAATATATATTTCATGCACTGCATATTTATTACTGCATAAATTAAATATATATGGATCTTTTTGTAAAGTTGAAAGAGGTAGCCTATTTAGCCATAGCAGAGAGTAATTTATTTGTCCTTTGTTTGATTAACATTAAAACACAGCAGCAGATTTATTAAAGTGCCGCCCCTTTAAGGCCGAACGCACTGACGCCATTTGAATTATACTGTCTACGTTCACTTGAGATATATAACAGACTTTTACTAGGATACTCGCTAATGTGTTTTTACATAGATTTGTGTGAATTCGTCCGTACAAGCGCAATGCGTGAAGACTTCCATTCAGTATTCGCGCGCTGTCTGGTGGTTTTCGGGGCGCGCGCTGTGGATGTTTGGAGTTCATGGAAATTCTTGACCTGCAAATGTCCTGTAATAATGTAGGCAACCACTCGTTAAACATAAGTAAGGTAACAGTTCATGTTTTACTTACATATACGATTTAGTTTTAATCCAAATAACACGTGCTGAGTGAATGATCCGCAATCAACAGCATTCAACAGAAGTGCTCTCTCTCTCTCTCTCTCTCTCTCTCTCTCTCTCTCTCTCTCTCTCTCTCTCTCTCTCTCTCTCTCTGGTCAGTTAACGTTATTAATAAGCTACATGCCTCGTTTTACTTGATTTGCCATTGACATCCGACTGAACTACAAACTTTCCACTGACGTCTGTGAAAAAGGGATGCGCTCGACCAGCTCGCGCGTCTGTGTCGTAGCGCGCTCAATCCTCTGCGTGTTTTTCTCTTATCAGCTTGCGCACCATATAGTTAAATAGACGACGCGTTAATATATTCTGTTTAATATTCCACTGATAAGATACATTTATTTCATATACAGCCTTCTTTTTTTATCCCCATTTTAATTTCTGACACTGTACACATGCTGCCTGGTATCGGTTGTTGGTATCGGGGCATTTTTACGAGTACGAGTACAAGTACATGAGCTCAGAATCGGGCCCGATACCGATACTGGTATCGGTATCGGTGCATCCCTAATTTACACACACAATGTAAAACCAAATGTACCATTTTAATCAGCATTTTTGTTAACCTTTTATCATATGTCTTGGAGTATCGCAATAATATAGTATTGTGATTATGTATCGAATCGTGACATGAGGGTATTGTTACACCCCTAGTCATGGATTTATGTGTGTGTGTGGTGTGTGTGTGTGTGTGTGTGTGTGTGTGTGTGTAGGGGGGCTACTTCGGTCAGATCAGGAACACTAAGAAGTCGTCTCAGCGGCTGAAGGACGCTCTGCTGGACCACGAGCTGGCGTTACCGCTGTGTCTGCTGATGGCGCAGCAGAGGAACGGCGTGGTCTTCTCTGAGGGCGGAGAGAAGCACCTGAAGCTCGTGGGCAAGCTTTACGATCAGGTACGAGCAACCAAACCATGATGACTGATCCATTCAGCCCTCCTCAATGCTATCTCTAATCTCTTAAAACCTCCAATTAAACATGACATGCGGTAGAGCTGATAATACATTTCCTCAGAACGGTTTATTCAAAGTTTGATGCCTGCTTACTTTCAGACCAGTTAAAATGGTGGCGTTATATATATATAGACACAGTCAGACTAGGGCTCCTGGAGGGGATGTTCAGCAAGAAACGACATATAAAAGTGCACATTTTAATGAGGTAAAGACTGCCAATTATTAAAGACGCCCCTATTAGAGGAGAAAATATGCTAATGACTGAAATATCATGCTTCAACTTAACATGACCCTTTATCATTGTCTTCTATCACTGGCGTTTGACGGCCTGTCTAAACTATTACAGGGCATGATAGCATGATATTTATTTCCATTGTGGAGCACAAGGAATTTACTAAAGCGTTCATGCTGCTCTTTTCCAAACATCAAAAGCATATAGTGTGGCTGTCAATATCTTAAACGGACAAAACTGATCATAAAGACACCATAAAAGTAGTTCAAATGACTAGTGTAGTAGTCATCTGAGGTCATACTTTCTGTAGGCAACATATTAAAAAAACTCTTATTTCACTGAAATCTAGCTCTCAAGTCTTATTCACACTTTTGGATGGAATCATGTTAATATTAGTTTATATTTATATATCAGGTCATTTTGAGTTAACATCTCAGTTTTCACAGTTGTCCCTCCTCAGATCTGCAATTGTTTTCCTTTTTCAATCTTTTACTTTAAAGGGGTAATATAATGCCATTTTTGTACAAGCTAAAATGATTCTTCAGGGTCTAAATTTAAAGTTTGTAATATACTTTAATTAAAAATTCTCATTAGTATTCCTTTTGTAATTGTTTTCCTTTTTCAATCTTTTACTTTAAATCTTTATTGAATGGGTGCCTAATTTTGTGGACAAAATGAACTGACTACATCACAAAATACATCTGGCTGTATGCACAGAAGTTTTGGTACATTTCATTTTGTTTTCATATTAATGCACAAAATTCCACATTCACAATGCATTTTGTGACTCTTTCGTCCACAAAATTAGATGGGTCACCGGCTTCTGATCGGTTATCGAGAGCACTTGGAGAAATCCTGGTGACCTAACTGCTGTTTTGGCTCTCTGCTTCACTCATTTTCATTTATTTATGTACTTATTATTATTTTATGTTTTTGCCTGACTGATGCACCCAAGTGCCTTCTGAATTCAGCATTCACTATTAAATCGATAATAAATCATGTATCTGTTGGTCTTGACTTGACCACTTTCACGATGTGAAACTCATACATATCACTTTCATTCCAGAGAGAGATATTAACTCAAAATTGCAATATAAAACTCGGAATTAACAGAAATAGTCATAATTGTGAGATGAAGTAGCAATTACCATACTTTTCCATCATAATTAACATCAGACCTGGAGCTACACACCCATATTTGAGTACATGTTAATGATAAACGGTTTGGAAAACTGTGGCTAAAAGGAAGATTTTCAGTGAATATTGATACAAGTTCATTAAAAGGTCAGTTCACCCAAAAACTCAAAAGAAAAATGTTTTGCAGAAAGTTCATGCAACTTTTCAATTAAAAATGATATTAAACCGTAATCATAAAAATGAGCTCATAAGAGCTGTCAGGGAACATAATTAAAATGCTGTTTCCCAAAGCAAACTGCAGATTGAGTTTCAGAAACTCAAATGGTTGTCGTTGTGTGTAAGTAGCCTGTGTCAGCCATGGAGGACTCACGGAGGGAGTTGTACAAAACTTCTGTGATTTTCATCCACCCACACACACTGGCAGTTTGCTTTTCATGTTCAGCAGCTGCGCAGCTCAATTACTCACTGGGTAATCCAATTGACTGTTTCCTCCCCCCCCCCCCCATGTTCTCTAGACATGTCGCAATTTACAGCAGATGGTGCTAAAAACTAACATCATCAGCTCCATTCTGTGTGGGACTACCAAATGATGCCACCGGTCGAGCTTTTTTGCTTTTTTAGGTTTTTTTCCCCATCTTTTTCTCTCAATGTCTCAAATTAGAGCCTTTTGCAAATAATTCCCTCTCGCGATGCCAAATTGTCTAAATAATTGCTCATGGTGTGAATGTGAAACGTGCTTTTTCCTGACATCAGTGGGGAAGCTTTTAATTAATAATTTTGGCTCTTTTTTTAAAACTCACTTTGCAGGAAGTTGTGCGCTGCTCATTACAATCAGCAGAGATGTGTGTGGCTCCTGTGCCCGGCTATCACTGCACCACAGAGATTGATTGACTCGTCTCTCTGGCTAAATATGCATTCAGCATGATTGCATGATTTATGCATAAGCAACCTGAAAAAATATTGCAACATTTAATAATTTGTATAAATTTGCCTTATTTTGCATGTTTAATACATCTTTTGGCATTGTGTTTTGGAGTTGCAACTTAATATATCCCAGTGTTTTATATTTTGTTAGTGGTTTATGCAAAGGCAAGCATCACTTGTGCAGTTTTGTGTGTTACGGACATGTTTGGCCCTTAAAGTCATGTGACTGAAGTAGGGATGTTAACCAATGACCGTTTGACTGATGGTTGACCGCATCAACGTTAACCGATCAAAGTTGTCGGTTAAAAAAAGAAGTGATCTCTAAATTAGGCTATTATAGACAGTGGACTAAACGCTACTACAGTTAGCCATCTCATTCCAAGATATTTTTGGGTGAAATGAACAAATCCCTCACAAGTTTTCATAACTCGCCTGTTTGTACTTAATAAACCAATAAAAACATTTGGCGCGAGGTCACAGCATTGGGGCTCACGCGCTCACACGTGTTACTTTGCGAAAAGTAAAGGCTACAGGCTAAAACACTCGAAGTTAGAGCCAGGGCAGACGACAGGATGAAGCGTGCAAAGAAAAGTAGTGTGTGGGACCATTTCACCAAAAAGAATGACACAGGTGTAAGTTGCAACTTGTGTGATACAGTGCTTAAATACAGTAGTAGCACATCATCTATGATGTATCACCTGAAAACGTGACACCCGCAAGCCTCTTCTGGTGAGAAAGGTAGCCAAAGCCAACCTACCGTGTCATCTATGCTAGCTGGTAGGAATTAGCACTTCCTCAAACTAAAGCGGAGTCTCTTCGGAGCTGTCATTTTCTTAAAGGGATACTCCACTTTTTTTGGAAATAGGCTAATTTTAAAACTCCCTCAGAGTTAAACAGTTGGGTTTTACCGTTTTCGAATCCATTCAGCCAATTTTCTGATATTTAGAAGAATATCAGTAAGCAGACAGTTTCTGGTCTCATTGACTTCCATAGTATATATTTTTTCCTACTATGGAAGTCAATGGGACCAGAAATTGTCTGCTTACTGATATTCTTCTAAATATCAGAAAATCGGCTGAATGGATTCGAAAACGGTAAAACTCTTTAACTCTGGGGGAGTTGTAAAATGAGCCTATTTCAAAAAAAAGTGGAGTATCCCTTTAAATGAGCCGCGGCAATGTTTCAAATGAGCTTCTAACGCTAGACTAACGCCTTTATTTTCAACGCGATCACCTTTTACCCAAATCATTTCGAAACTAAGGAGCCATTTGTCCTCCGAATACATACAAGCTCCTCGGCGCCGCGTTTGCGGGACTCATGTTGCGCGCTGTGTGTGTGAGCGGGAGGCAGAGAGATGCGACAGTTGTGAAATTGTAGGCGCGGCTCGAAATGGCTGTTATTTCAAATAGCATGGCATATTTAAAACTAACCGGCTAATGAGGCTCGGTGGTCGGTCAAGAAATTTTTTAGTTTCCGCCATCCCTAGACTGAAGAGAAGTGATCGGACTTCTCATCTGGCAGACGACCCAACACACATCTGAGTATCACAGTATTATTCTCTTGCATTGTTGCGGCCTGCTTTACATTGCTTGAGCAAGGACCACTTCCGAAGGCAGAAACTTGTGGAAATGCTGGGGAATAACTGATGTTCTATTACTCAAAGCAACTCATGCATTTCGTTAATTTTCTTTCTGGAAATGAGAGGTGGAAAAGTGAGTGATTTGTTCCTCAGGCGGCGTCCCTCATGTCGGTCTGAACTGATTCGAGCACTGAAAGCAAGCCAAACCAATCTCATCTTCCTTTGATGTCCAGTTTTGTTGTGTCACACACACACATATTTAGAGACGTATCCTGATTTCCCTTCTTTTGCATCGATTTATGAGTAGAGATCGCTAGATTGAGTTGCGTTACGCTAGCATGCGTGGACTGCGCCTCTTCATCTTAAAATGTCTCAGCCTTGAATGATAAATAGCTGATATGCCTGTTGAGCTGACTTGTCAATTCATCTTGATGGATGACACTGTGAGCGTAATCTTGGAACATAACAGGTTCACTATGACCAATGAGAGGACGTTTTTAGTCACATGTGACTTGAATGAAAAATAAAAGTCCCTGTTTTGTAATTAAGCAAACTATCTGCAGGTCTGTATATGCAGGGGGCTGATGATGTGTTAACTGAGGGTGCTGGGTGTATATATTGACGCGTTTAGCTGTACGTGTACAAATTTTGTATCGTATTGGCGTTTCGTCCAGACGGATCTGGCGTTTTGGGAGACTGAAACCGCTATTTTTTGAAACCGGGTCCCAGTGTGGATAAATCTGAAACCGACACCCTTGCGTTTTCGTGTGTACCGCCAATCCGAACATTTTATGAAACGATGACGTCATCATACCGCTACATCACACGTAACATCAACAACATTGGCAGACTATATGGTTGTGATTGTGCTGAAGCTACTGAGCCTATTAGCTTTACTAAAGCAATATCTTCTGCTGCTATGCTACTACGGTGAGCAATCTTCGTCTTCAGCTTGCTGTCGCGCTGGGTTCGTATCGAGTGCCTGGGTTTAACTGTATCTCTGTGGCAGAATTACAGCGCCACATACTGGTCTGGCATGTATACCACATCGTTTTCAGTGGTTTCGTGTGTATGCATATATTTCTTGAGACGAAATTAGAACGAGGGAAAAAAAAAGATCGGATAGGGAAAGCTCTGGCATCGTGTGTATGTGGCCTTAAAGGAATCTCTATATTGATTCTTAAAAGTATTCCATTAAAGTAATATTGATCTCGGGCGCGTTCCTGCTGCTGAATCTGCAGCCATGGCAAAATAAGTAAGTTTATCTAAATTTTCAGTCTGAATTGAATGTGATTTTATAATATGTACTGAGAAATAATGGCAAGAAACCGGTTATTTTTAGTGATAAAAAAGAAAAACATACAGCACAAACACTGTAGTCCAACTCATGAACAAATGACTGCTTTGAGCCGGATTTTTTTTGGATCATTCAAAAAAACCTCAAACTCAGGAGTTATCGTCTGAATTGAAGAAAATTTAATAAATCCCAAATATAACGAAGAGCTTGTGGATTGCAATCTGAAATCTGAAACCGGATATTACTCACTTTGAAGCTTATTCACGCGCTACTAATTGGTCTCAGAAATCTGGACTCGATCTTCATTGGAAGCATTTATAGCAGAAAATATGACTATTTCTTGGCAGCCATGCGTTGTCTTCCAGAAATGAAAGCCAGCCCTTCAGGCATGTGTGGTCCTATACTTCAGATGTAGACTAAATTTGCTTAGTAGTCAAACCACTTTAGTCTTCATCTGCCCTTAACTTCTGTACGAGACACTGACACATGATGAAACTCAGGCAATGTTCTTCATTAGGTCTCTTTAACTTTGTCTGGCAGTAAAACAGCTGTACGGGAACGTTTCTGGCTAGGTGACCCAGTGCTCAGGCCGTACCTCAGGAATCTCTCCCCAGTGTCTCGCTCCACTAAATTGCTTTACTGTACATCCCATCGATTGCAATGGAGAGCCCGTGATGAATGGCTTTAATAAAGCGAGGTGCCGTTCCCCAAATAAATGAGCGACCTGAGGATTTATTAAGAGCATCTGCATTTGGCTGGGACACAAACGTGGACCCGAGGAAGAGAGATGCGTTTAATGATGAATGCCCCTCTTTCTGCTGCTTCTCCATAGTGTCACGACACCCTTGTGCAGTTTGGTGGCTTTCTGGCGTCTAACCTCAGCACAGAAGACTACATCAAAAGGGTCCCGTCAGTGGATATCTTGTGCAACCAGCTCCACACGCCTCACGATGCCGCCTTCTTCCTCTCTCGGCCCATGTACGCCCATCAGATTCTGGTGAGTGATCAAACCAAACTCTGTTTTACACCCCAGTGTTTCTCAACCATAGTCAGCCACCGTCTGACACAGAATCAAAACCCAAAGGGATTACAGAGGCTGCAAATTAAGATGAACTTTTTTAAAAAACTTTTAACAATAAGTGCATCCCACACATTTGCACGCTTGCGCACTTTTTATGCCGTTTAGTATAAATAGTGTGTTCATACTGGAAAGTCCAATGAGTAAAAAGTGCAGCAAATTAAGATTAACTTAACACGAATAGCACTTCTCATGTGAAGTGCGTGACATGTACTTTTAACACTTGCATTTGATTGCAGTTTGATGTTGCCATGTTTGCTAAGCTAACGAGCCAATATTTCAAAGATAAAAATACATTTTTTTAGGGCTGTCAAACGATTAATCGCGATTAATCGCATCCAAAATAAAAGTTTGTGTTTACATAATATATGTGTGTGTAATGTGTATAATTATTTTGTATATATAAATACACACACATGCATGTATATATTTAAGAAATATTTGCATGTATATACTTTATATATATATTTATACATAATTAATATTATATATAAATATTTTATATATTAATAACACATTTTTCTTAAATATATACATGCATGTGTGTGTATTTATATATACAAAATATTTATACACACTACACACACATATATTATGTAAACACAAACTTTTATTTTGGATGCGATTAATCGCGATTAATCGTTTGACAGCCCTAATTTTTTTGTTAGATGGAACTTTTTACATTTTAAAATTTAAAGGCACAATATGTAAGATTTTTGGATTAAAATGTCCAAAAAACACTAGAACAATGTTATATATTTTGTTGATTTGTGTACTTGCGTACATTATCCCAAATGTTTCCATTCCAAAGAAATAATCAGTTTTAACCGGGACAAGGACCGTGTTCATGCGTCGCCTATCAATGACATCATCATGACATTATTTTGCAGAAACCATGGAAAGACCAAAGATTGTTATTGAGTCTTATTGTTAATTTTTTATACCTTTTTTTTTTTATGAATAAATTCTAGTGGCGAAAAATTACAGTGTGCATCCCAATTTGTGAGAAGTGTTCACACTGTAAAGTCCAATGAGGATAAAGTGCACTTCAAATACTAGAATAATGCACTTTATTAACAGGGGGAAAAGTGTGGTATGTTGGACACTTCATGCGTTCGACTGTCACAGATTTAATTATGTAGGTAAAAGAGGAAGTGCTATCAGACTCCAATGCTGGATGACAAAACCTTTGAACAAAAATTCACACTCTAGACTATTAGGTGCATTATATAAGTTCATAGTGTATAGAGTGTTATTTGGGACATAACTTGTATTTATATTCAACAGATGTTTTTCTGCATTCTTGATTATTTTTGACGCAATGCATTCTGGGATTGTTTTCTATGCAAATGGTCACAGGCCTGTTCACGCCGACGTGAATATTATGCATGAAAATTGCCGTTTTAGTATTGTTCCGTCCAAAGCTAAACATTTTTTTTTTAAAGCAGACTGAATGGAAATGCAGAATCACTCTCTGAGAGTAGGTGGCGCTTATAGAAATGCAGAATCACTCTCTGAGAGTAGGTGGCGCTTATAGAAATGCAGAATCACTCTCTGAGAGTAGGTGGCGCTTATAGAAATGCAGAATCACTCTCGACAGTAGGTGGCGCTTATAGAAATGCAGAATCACTCTCTGACAGTAGGTGGCGCTTATAGAAATGCAGAATCACTCTCTGAGAGTAGGTGGTGCTTATAGAAATGCAGAATCACTCTCTGACAGTAGGTGGTGCTTATAGAAATGCAGAATCACTCTCTGACAGTAGGTGGCGCTTATAGAAATGCAAATCACTCTCTGACAGTAGGTGGCGCTTATAGAAATGCAGAATCACTCTCTGACAGTAGGTGGCGCTTATAGAAATGCAGAATCACTCTCTGACAGTAGGTGGCGCTTATAGAAATGCAGAATCACTCTCTGACAGTAGGTGGTGCTTATAGAAATGCAGAATCACTCTGACGTAGTAGGTGGCGCTTATAGAAATGCAGAATCACTCTCTGACAGTAGGTGGTGCTTATAGAAATGCAGAATCACTCTCTGACAGTAGGTGGTGCTTATAGAAATGCAGAATCACTTTCTGTCAGTAGGTGGCGCTTATAGAAATGCAGAATCACTCTGTCAGTAGGTGGCGCTTATAGAAATGCAGAATCACTCTGTCAGTAGGTGGCGCTTATAGAAATGCAGAATCACTTCTGACAGTAGGTGGCGCTTATAGAAATGCAGAATCACTCTGACAGTAGGTGGCGCTTATAGAAATGCAGAATCACTTTCTGTCAGTAGGTGGTGCTTATAGAAATGCAGAATCACTCTCTGACAGTAGGTGGTGCTTATAGAAATGCAGAATCACTCTCTGACAGTAGGTGGCGCTTATAGAAATGCAGAATCACTCTTGACAGTAGGTGGCGCTTATAGAAATGCAGAATCACTCTCTGACAGTAGGTGGTGCTTATAGAAATGCAGAATCACTCTGACAGTAGGTGGCGCTTATAGAAATGCAGAATCACTCTCTGACAGTAGGTGGTGCTTATAGAAATGCAGAATCACTCTCTGACAGTAGGTGGTGCTGTATAGAAATGCAGAATCACTTTCTGTCAGTAGGTGGCGCTTATAGAAATGCAGAATCACTTTCTGTCAGTAGGTGGCGCTTATAGAAATGCAGAATCACTCTGTCAGTAGGTGGCGCTTATAGAAATGCAAGAATCAGCTCTGTCAGTAGGTGGCGCTTATAGAAATGCAGAATCACTCTCTGAGAGTAGGTGGCGCTTATAGAAATGCAGAATCACTCTCTGAGAGTAGGTGGCGCTTATAGAAATGCAGAATCACTCTCGACAGTAGGTGGCGCTTATAGAAATGCAGAATCACTCTCTGACAGTAGGTGGCGCTTATAGAAATGCAGAATCACTCTCTGAGAGTAGTGTGGTGCTTATAGAAATGCAGAATCACTCTCTGACAGTAGGTGGTGCTTATAGAAATGCAGAATCACTCTCTGACAGTAGGTGGCGCTTATAGAAATGCAAAATCATCTCTTGACAGTAGGTGGCGCTTATAGAAATGCAGAAATCCATCTTGACAGTAGGTGGCGCTTATAGAAATGCAGAATCACTCTCTGACAGTAGGTGGCGCTTATAGAAATGCAGAATCACTCTCTGACAGTAGGTGGTGCTTATAGAAATGCAGAATCACTCTGACAGTAGGTGGCGCTTATAGAAATGCAGAATCACTCTCTGACAGTAGGTGGTGCTTATAGAAATGCAGAATCACTCTCTGACAGTAGGTGGTGCTTATAGAAATGCAGAATCACTTTCTGTCAGTAGGTGGCGCTTATAGAAATGCAGAATCACTCTGTCAGTAGGTGGCGCTTATAGAAATGCAGAATCACTCTGTCAGTAGGTGGCGCTTATAGAAATGCAGAATCACTCTGACAGTAGGTGGCGCTTATAGAAATGCAGAATCACTCTGACAGTAGGTGGCGCTTATAGAAATGCAGAATCACTTTGTCAGTAGGTGGTGCTTATAGAAATGCAGAATCACTCTTGACAGTAGGTGGTGCTTATAGAAATGCAGAATCACTCTCTGACAGTAGGTGGCGCTTATAGAAATGCAGAATCACTCTCTGACAGTAGGTGGCGCTTATAGAAATGCAGAATCACTCTTGACAGTAGGTGGTGCTTAAGAAATGCAGAATCACTCTGACAGTAGGTGGCGCTTATAGAAATGCAGAATCACTCTCTGACAGTAGGTGGTGCTTATAGAAATGCAGAATCACTCTCTGACAGTAGGTGGTGCTTATAGAAATGCAGAATCACTTTCTGTCAGTAGGTGGCGCTTATAGAAATGCAGAATCACTTTCTGTCAGTAGGTGGCGCTTATAGAAATGCAGAATCACTCTGTCAGTAGGTGGCGCTTATAGAAATGCAGAATCACTCTGTCAGTAGGTGGCGCTTATAGAAATGCAGAATCACTCTGACAGTAGGTGGCGCTTATAGAAATGCAGAATCACTTTCTGTCAGTAGGTGGTGCTTATAGAAATGCAGAATCACTCTTGACAGTAGGTGGTGCTTATAGAAATGCAGAATCACTCTCGACAGTAGGTGGCGCTTATAGAAATGCAAAATCACTCTCTGACAGTAGGTGGCGCTTATAGAAATGCAGAATCACTCTCTGACAGTAGGTGGCGCTTATAGAAATCCAGAATCACTCTCTGACAGTAGGTGGTGCTTATAGAAATGCAGAATCACTCTGACAGTAGGTGGCGCTTATAGAAATGCAGAATCACTCTCGACAGTAGGTGGCGCTTATAGAAATGCAGAATCACTCTCGATAGTAGGTGGCACTTATAGAAATGCAGAATCACTCTGACAGTAGGTGGCGCTTATAGAAATGCAGAATCACTCTCTGACAGTAGGTGGTGCTTATAGAAATGCAGAATCACTCTCTGACAGTAGGTGGTGCTTATAGAAATGCAGAATCACTTTCTGTCAGTAGGTGGTTGCTTATAGAAATGCAGAATCACTCTGACAGTAGGTGGTGCTTATAGAAATGCAGAATCACTCTCTGACAGTAGGTGGCGCTTATAGAAATGCAGAATCACTCTCGACAGTAGGTGGCGCTTATAGAAATGCAGAATCACTCTCTGACAGTAGGTGGCGCTTATAGAAATGCAGAATCACTCTGACAGTAGGTGGCGCTTATAGAAATGCAGAATCACTCTGACAGTAGGTGGCGCTTATAGAAATGCAGAATCACTCTGACAGTAGGTGGCGCTTATAGAAATGCAGAATCACTCTGACAGTAGGTGGCGCTTAATATGAAATGCAGAATCACTCTCGACAGTAGGTGGCGCTTATAGAAATGCAGAATCACTCTCGATAGTAGGTGGCACTTATAGAAATGCAGAATCACTCTGACAGTAGGTGGCGCTTATAGAAATGCAGAATCACTCTCTGACAGTAGGTGGTGCTTATAGAAATGCAGAATCACTCTCTGACAGTAGGTGGTGCTTATAGAAATGCAGAATCACTTTCTGTCAGTAGGTGGTGCTTATAGAAATGCAGAATCACTCTGACAGTAGGTGGTGCTTATAGAAATGCAGAATCACTCTCTGACAGTAGGTGGCGCTTATAGAAATGCAGAATCACTCTCGACAGTAGGTGGCGCTTATAGAAATGCAGAATCACTCTCTGACAGTAGGTGGCGCTTATAGAAATGCAGAATCACTCTGACAGTAGGTGGCGCTTATAGAAATGCAGAATCACTCTGACAGTAGGTGGCGCTTATAGAAATGCAGAATCCCTCTGACAGTAGGTGGCGCTTATAGAAATGCAGAATCACTCTGACAGTAGGTGGCGCTTATAGAAATGCAGAATCACTCTGTCAGTAGGTGGCGCTTATAGAAATGCAGAATCACTCTGTCAGTAGGTGGCGCTTATAGAAATGCAGAATCACTCTCGACAGTAGGTGGTGCTTATAGAAATGCAGAATCACTCTCGACAGTAGGTGGCGCTTAGAAATGCAGAATCACTCTCGACAGTAGATGGCGCTTATAGAAATGTAGAATCACTCTGACAGTAGGTGGCACTTATAGAAATGCAGAATCACTCTGACAGTAGGTGGCACTTATAGAAATGCAGAATCACTCTGACAGTAGGTGGTGTTTATAGAAATGTAGAATCACTCTGACAGTAGGTGGCACTTATAGAAATGCAGAATCACTCTGACAGTAGGTGGTGTTTATAGAAATGCAGAATCACTCTCGACAGTAGGTGGCGCTTAGAAATGCAGAATCACTCTCGACAGTAGGTGGTGCTTATAGAAATGCAGAATCACTCTCGACAGTAGGTGGTGCTTATAGAAATGCAGAATCACTCTCGACAGTAGGTGGCGCTTATAGAAATGCAGAATCACTCTCGACAGTAGGTGGCGCTTATAGAAATGCAGAATCACTCTCGACAGTAGGTGGCGCTTATAGAAATGCAGAATCACTCTCGACAGTAGGTGGCGCTTATAGAAATGCAGAATCACCTTGTTATTCTGGGACTCGACATGTTTCACAACATTGTTTCTGACCTGTAATTGTCACAAAGAAGAAAGGAAGTCAGAGTGTTATGTGAAGTTCCAGATTATTTATCTGCTATTCAGTGTTGCATAGAACAATAGTTTGTTTGTGAGCGCCAGTCGTGGTTTTATGTAACAGCAGTGGCTCTGGGCATGTGACCAAAAGCATGAAGAAAAAAAAAACTAGCATTAGCAGAATATATGTGTCTAAATAGATGCATTCACGACGTCAGTGTGTTAAATGTACACATATTTCACCACATATATTAATCTCAACAAACAACACATCATTGTTTGCCGTTTATCAAACAAAGGTGTGATTAGTGCAAACATGTTTTAAGAACATGACAATTAAAGCATAAAGAATCTTTAATGGTGGTTGAAATTGCGAAGGGTTCAATAATGCAATATTATCACAATGCTTTGCTCTTGCTTTAGTACAAATCTCGCAGTGCAGTAAAACGTGATTTATTTATTTTTATTTTGCAGTATTATAACTCTTATATGATGCTGGCTGCCTAATGAATATTTCATACGGAGCTCATTTTGTGTTTTCCCTCAACGCTACAGCTCTCCAGGGCTGCGTAAAGTTAACCCCATCTCTCTTCACCTTTAACAAGATTTACCGCCCCCTAACTCCACGCACAGACCTCTGCGTACGCTCATCTTCAGGCCTGTTTGTTGTGCTTGAGTGAGTTATAAAGTCTTTGTGTTCCCATCAGTCCAAGTATGACGAGCTGAAGAAGGCAGAGAAGGGCAACCGGCAGCAGCAGAAGGTCCATAAGTACATCGCAGCCTGCGAGCAGATTATGGGCCCTGTGCACGAGGCCGTCGTGTCTCTTCACTTGCCCAAAGTGTGGGATGACCTTCGACCCCAGTTCTACGCCACCTTCTGGTCCCTCACCATGTATGACCTGGCGGTACCGCACAACGCCTACGACCGGGAGGTCAACAAGCTGAAGATGCAGATCAAGGCCATCGATGAAAACACAGAGATGGTGAGCCACTTTATTCGTAACTCTACAATGTATTTGCATGCATGCTCTCTCACAACACATGAATATTCATGTACATATAGTTGGGTTACGTCTTATGCTATTGATCCCATGACTTTTGAAAGTCTTGTCTGTATGTCAGTTCCAGTTAACACACATTTCCCACTACAGGACTTGGATTGCACAGATCTAGTATATCAATCTGCTATATTTCCTCTGACATCAGCGCTTGTCTTATATCACGTCTTTGTTAATTCAAACATGGCAATCGTCACTCGTGTTCTAAAGAGCATTGATTTGCTTCTGATTTTGGGCTTTTGTTTAGTGTTTTCTGTCAGTGAGGGAAATATCGAGGTTATAATAGTGTAATGTGTGTGGGTGGCATTAAAGGAGTAGTTCATTCCAGAATTAATATTTCCTGATAATTTACTCACTCCCACGATATCCAAAATGTTCATGTCTTTCTTTCCTCAGTTGAAAAGAAATGAAGGTTTTTGAGGAAAACATTTCGTGATTTCAGGTTTGAATTGCAGTTTCAGTGCAGCTTCAAAGTCTCGACACAATCCCAGCCATGGAATAAGTCTTATCTAGACAAACCAGCGGACATTAAAGAAAAAAAAAAAAAGTACATATTTAAATCCGTGTTAAAATAATAATTGAATTTAATAAAAATACTTAACTTGAAGCAGTTTTTACTGGAATAATAGTGCAGAATAATAATGCTGCTTCAGAGCTGAGGTTTGTCATAAATAAACTTAACAGCTCAGGCATGTTTATGCTCTGTGTAAAATATGCAGTCACATGATCCCATGATCTGTCCTCTCTTAATATTTCTTCAGTTGAACCTCGTAATAGTTTTAACTGCTCTCTCCATCAGTAATTCTGCCAGTCACATACCTGAGGTGTTGTGTAAAGTTCTTCTCCATGGATGATGTAAAGGTCTCCGAGAGAGAGAGAGAGAGCAGGATTGAGTTTTGCAGCGGGACATGAACCTTACAATTTGGCATTTCAACCATGCCTTCTGAAAACACACTCAAAAAGTAACTGTTCTTGGGTCTTTTTGAGTCAGTTATAAATTCATAAAAAAGTTATTTTTATATATTTGCCAGGGGAAAATGCATAAATTCAAACTCTTTTATGGGAAAATAATTGCGTTCAAATAATGGATATTCTCAGGGCTTGGCATTAGCTTTTTTGTTCAGCAGCGTCTTTGACTAGTGGTTTCCCATAGTCACTAGCCACTCAGCATTTTCACTGGCCACACTTTTGACATCGTTACCATGGGGGAAAACTGCCATACAGATATTGTTATATTATCGCATAATTTAGCAGTAGGTTTATTAGGTTGCTGTCACTTTAAGACCTGATGCACGGATCCATTGTAATGTTTTATTTAGCAAATATCTGCAGCAATGAGTAAAATTCTGCTTAATACGCGCAATCTCACGCTGAAATTCAAGCCCTGTAACAGCAACAATATTCATCCGGAGCAAATGAGTGAGTGAGGAGAGGCGGGTCTGTGTGTCACTCGCTGTCGGAGAGATGAGAGAGCCAGAACGCGCAGCTGAAGAGTTTCAGATATTTCAGTATCTATGTATGGAAACATCTATATTTTGACAACACTACATTGCACTTAGTTTGTTTCAGATGCCTTTTTATAAGACTACGATTAAAAAATGTAAGTTATATAAAATTCAACCTGCCAAAGTGTCCTGTAGGAGTGACTGTTACACTCACTGCTGAAATACACACTCATGTGGTGGGTTGGAAATCAATCATCCCATTCAACTCAGTGCAAGCTCAAAGCTCATCCCAAATGTTTTACAGAGGCTGTAGATTCAGAAGTGGTGCTGCTGAATAGCAGTGCAGGAAACACTGCAGTAGGCCTGCACAATATACGAAATATCACAGATGTATATATCGTGATATGCGTGCAATAACTGGTCATGAACAAAAGACAGAGAAAATCACTCACTGCTCTTGGCTGAATAACTTTAGCAGCTTTAATAATAATCAGTACATATATTTAATTCATACTGTGAAAACTAAGCAGTGTTTTATTTTTACATTTGATTATTTAGTTTCTGTTGTTAAATAAAACTAATGTAGTTTTTCCTGAAACCCTGATGTTAAAATAACACTTCTTATGTGTCAGTAAAACACTGATATTCACTTTCAGAAGCTGTAGGGATGTTTTCTTGTCACAAAAAGAATGTGAAACGTATATGTTGGTTTAATAATTTTAAGATAATTTAATATAATTTTACACACATTATCGTATCGCATTATTTAATGAGTTATTGCACATCGCACTTTTCTTCAATATTTTCAGCCGTACACTGCAGTCAGATGTTGCTCATTACCGGTTCTCTCTTTTGCAGCCCCTGAACAAGAAGAAGAAAGAGAAGGAGCGCTGCACAGCTCTGCAGGACAAGCTGCAGGAGGAGGAGAAGAAGCAGCTGGAGCACGTGCAGAGAGTCCTGCACCGCCTCAAGCTGGAGAAGGACAACTGGTTACTCGCCAGTGAGTCCTCCGATCCCCCCCTCTCTCTCTCTCTCTCTCTTCAGCGCTCTTCCTGTCTCTCACCCCTTTCTCTCGCTGTTTTCAGAGTCCACGAAGAACGAGACCATCACGAAGTTCCTGCAGCTCTGCATCTTCCCCCGCTGCGTGTTCTCAGCCATCGACGCCGTTTACTGCGCTCGCTTCGTGGAGCTGGTGCACCAGCAGAAGACGCCCAACTTCTGCACGCTGCTGTGCTACGACAGAGTGAGTCACTGCGGTGTCCGGCGTTACAGACGCTTCAGATATAGCCTACTGATTACTGTCTCCCTTTTCTTTCTGTTTTTCCTCTTAAAACAATAAAATGAAAGATAACCATTAATAAGTTAAACAATTATCTTACATAAACGGTGTACTTGTTTCACACATAAGTTTGTTGAATTTGTTCAGAAAGTTTCAGTTATGCACTGAATTACCAAAACAAAATATCCAGCAGGGTCACGTTATAGATAAACCGTTTTAACCACATAATTTTGTGGAATTAAAAGATGAGATATTTAATATGATATGATTTAGACGCTTTCTACAGCATTATGGGAACAGTAGAAAATAACTTCCATTTTCTTAGTTTTTACACCTTTGTTGTAAATATCAACCATTCAACGCTGTTACTCAAGGAATTGGCACAAAAATAATCAATAGTTTTCAATAGCTACAAACCAACATTTATTCAAAACTATCAGGTCCCTACTGAGTGACAACATCATTTAAGGTTATGCAACTCTGATTCTGGTGGGTTTAAAAAAAAAAAAAAAAAATTATTACAAACTTTAATCCAGACTTTAGTTTTGTTTATAATGTTAATTGCTAAGAAATCATGTAAGCACAAATCAGGCTTTTAAACTGCTCATGCATGTCCCAGATTTCGGTAACAAGGTTGCAAATATTTACTGAACAGTCTTTACTAATGTTCTCTTGGAAAGTGCTATTGCAGGGCTATACAAGTTGTGATAGTCTTTTCTTCCCTGTTGTGCTGTATATCTGAATGAAATGCCTTCTGGAACAAGAACAAAAAAAAAAAAACACTGCAACATTTCATAAAATCAAGAACTGTCCATCTTTATTTCATGGTGACTTTAAACATCAGCTTGATGGCCGTGTGTTTGTGCCAGTGGCTACAGTCACAGAGATACAAGCTTATCTAGCATTCTGTTTGTTAATGTACTCTTATCTGTGTTTGATGTATTTCCATGTTGTTCACTAGAGAATCATGGGTCTGTGTTTTTATTTTTGTTATTTTGTTTATTTTGATCCTTCATACAATCATATAGTATATTTCACTTTACACAAAATGCTCAATGCATTCAATGCATTCTTTACAAATGCAAATATGTACAAATTATCGAATCTTTTAATGTGTTTAATGACAGTAGTAGTTCTCACACAGCCTGTCTGTCCTCATCCAGGTGTTCTCCGACATCATCTACACGGTGGCGAGCTGCACGGAGAACGAGTCCCGCCGCTACGGGCGCTTCCTCTGCTGTATGCTGGAGACTGTGACTCGGTGGCACAGCGACAGAGCCATCTATGAGAAGGTGTGGCCATCAGTTTAGTCTCGTTTAATTATTCTGTCAGTGCTGTCTCTAGTGTGTCCTAGTCGAGGCTAAATCAGTGTCTGTGAAA
The DNA here is from genome assembly GCA_036326025.1 of Chrosomus eos. Classification (NCBI taxonomy): domain Eukaryota; kingdom Metazoa; phylum Chordata; class Actinopteri; order Cypriniformes; family Leuciscidae; genus Chrosomus; species Chrosomus eos. Next base: position 35,715,115 of record CM070835.1, read on the forward strand.
ATGAGTCGGCAGTGTGTCTCTTCCTTAAAGGATCAGAGTGTTTAAAGAGACAGTTCACCCCAAAATGATAATTCTGTCAGTAATTACTCACCCTCATGTTGTTCAACCCCGTAGGACCTTCGTCCATCTTCTGAACAAAGGTTAAGATATTTGTGATTAAATCTGAGAGCTGGGTCACTCCTCCATAGGCTTCTAAGTAATTGAAACTTGCCGGCCCACAAAGTTAGTAAAGACATCGTTAAAATAGTCCAAGTGACTACAGTGGCTCAACCATAAGTTTATCAAGCGACGAGAATAGTTTTTGTGCGCAAAAAACCCTAAAATAACAACTTTATTCAACTATTTATTTTCTTCTTAATGAGTTTATGTAGTGTAACAGCGCAGCGCTTCTGTGTTGTACGTCAGAACGTAGGCTCACTATTGGCCAGTAGAGGTGTGAACCTACACTGGTCTCACGATTCGGTTCGATTACGATTATCATGTCACCAATTCAGTTCAATTCGAAATCCATCGTCAATGTTCAATTTTACTTAAACTTAATTTTACTTAATGCCTACGCGTGCATGTGTGTGTTCGCCTGCTCGGGAAGTCGCAGTGACCGAAACGGTGACGTTTCAAGGGAGTAGAGCCTGTCTACAATTAAGAAAATGAAATTCTGTCAAATCAATTTTGTTTTAAAGCAATGTTCATTTAAAAGCAGCGCTCATTCATCAGTGTATGTTACCCTGGAGACGCGCGTACCAACCGTCACCGAATCTGCTGTTGAAGACGATCATCCATTTATAATCACGCGTAACAACACCGAATAAATGTAATCTGACCATCGGGTGCGTTGCCACCTGTCCCGGGAAATGTATCCACTCCGCATCGTAGAAACGATTAATTTCGACACCCCTATTGGCCGGCATCACACACCTCACACATGACCAGCGTCGGCCATACTGATCCTACGTTCTGACGTAAAGTCATTATTTTAGGGTTTTTTGAGCACAAAAAGTATTCTTGTCACTTGATAAACTTATGGTTTACTGTAGTCACTTGGACTATTTTAAACATTGTCTTTACTAACTTTCTGGGCCATCAAATTTGAGACAGCTCTCAGATTTGATTAAAAATATCTTAATCTGTGTTCCGAAGATGAACGAAGGTCTTACAGGGTTGGAACAACATGAGGATGAGTAATTACTGACAGAATTATAATTTTTGGGTGAACTATCCCTGTAAGTGTTTGTCAGGATCAAACCTGGTCTTTATAGTTCAGTCATCTGCCATTTCACATTTGCATACTTTTACCAGCTAAAAGTTTCTCTCCGCACATATTTTGAGGTTTTAGGGTTCCTGTCAGAAACCTTTGATTGTTTTGTCTCATTTGTTTCTGGTTCCTTCTCTAGGAATGTGGCAATTACCCAGGGTTCCTGACTATTTTCCGAGCCAGTGGTTTCGACGGAGGGAATAAAGCGGATCAGCTGGACTATGAGAATTTCCGGCATGTTGTCCACAAATGGCATTACAAGTTGACTAAAGTTAGTGTTGCGCTCCTCAGACAACAAAACTGTCTGATATCATTTTATAGAGCTGTGTGATTCAAAATGTATATATGTGGTAACACTTTACAATAAGGTTCACTTAGTTAACATGAACAAAGAGTGAACAATACTTCAGCATTTATTAATCTTAGTTAATATTAATTTCAACATTTACTAATACATCATTAAAATCAAATGTTGTATTTGTTAACATTAGTTAATGCTACGTGAACTAATATGAACAAACAATAAACAGCTGGATTTTTATTAACTAACATTAACAAAGATTAATAAATACAGTAACGCATGTATTTATTGCTCATTGTCAGTTCATATTAGTAAATGATTAACTAATGAATCTTATTGTGAAGTGTTATCATATATTTTATTAATCAAAGAATGTATTTGTTTTATGAATTTTCCTCTTAATTCTGCTAAACAGACACAATTGTTTAATTTAACTACTAAACTACTGCACAAAACTAAAATCCTGTTCAAGGCTTTTAGGATTTTTCGTTTATTTTTCAAAGTATAATGTTTGATAGCCATGGCCTCGTGGTGTGAGTTGTGCCATGATATATTGAGTCATATGCAAAATGCCTGTGTATAACTACACAAAAACTCTGCCATTCTAATTTCGAACGTTCATGGCATTACAGAGGCTTTCGGTTTTGTCTAAATGTGTGTTTTTGTTATGGACTGTATAGAAAAGCTGTGGTTGTTCCCCCAGGCGTCGGTTCACTGCCTCGAGACGGGCGAGTACACCCACATCCGCAACATCCTGATCGTGCTCACCAAGATCCTGCCCTGGTACCCCAAGGTGCTGAACCTGGGCCAGGCTCTGGAGTGCCGCGTTCACAAGATCTGCCAGGAGGAGAAAGAGAAGAGGCCCGATCTCTATGCGTTGGCCATGGGGTAACTGAGCCGAGAGCCGGCTGGCCTCAGCATTATGAAGTGCTTTCACCACACTGGTTTATCTTTCACTTTCAGGAGTCTAACTGGTGGTAGATCATAGCTGTCTACGCTTAGTTTTACGCTACTGGAAATGTTCAGTGGCTTCCTTTCAGAAGGTGTGCAGGATTTATGATATCTACTGGGATTCTGCGTATAATGCAATTTCTTAAAGGTGCTCTAAGCGATGTCACGTGTTTTTTAGGTCAAAACATGTTTTGTCACATACAGCAAACATCTCCTCACTATCCGCTAGCTGCCTGTCCCCTGAACACACTGTAAAAGACGCGGTCTCTGCAGACACCCCAGGCTCCACAAACGACAACAAAAACAAACTGGGCTAACCCGTGCCACGAAACGTAACAAACTGTTCCAGCCAATAACGGAAAAGAAGGATTTGGGCGCGGGGTTTGGGGGGTTAGTGCACAGATTATGAGGAGGGAGGGTCTAGCTAGCCTCCGTTTTGTTTGACAATACTTTAAACGTCAACAAGAAGTGACGTCACCCGACATTGCTTAGAGCACCTTTAATGATTATGGCGACCCCTAGACAAAAAGTTGTCAATTAAGTTGAGGTTTGAGCCAAACTGAATGATTCAGTGACACTTTTATAAATTGTCTGCCCAATTGAATTTTTAATTATACACTGATCATACAATCATACATTACTGACAGTTGATCATAATCAAAAGTTATTTACATTGTTCCGATTTACTAAATCATTTGCTTGTGACATCATCAAATTTGGCTAGGAGGATCGATCACAGGAAGTGAGTCTGTATCTCTGCAAGGCGTAGTGATTGATGTAATGATTTGAAATTTGATTGAAACCACAATTTTTATTATAATTTTTTTATAATAACCATATTGCAAAAATCACTTTCAGTCCAATCCCTACAAAGGTTTTTTTTCATTCATCCCAGTTCTCGAGAAAAACCTTAATGAAGTCTTGAATCTCAGCAAAAAAGAAAAAATATATCTCTTTACGCCTGTCTTTCACACGCATAATAATGTGCGTTTGCTACGACAATCTGGTTACTGTTTCTCCATACATTTACTCGTAGCCTTGAGCTGGTTTTCCTAAATGTACCACTGGGGATGCTGTGAACGAACGAATCCACTCAATGTGCAAGTGCAGGTAGGCTTACAACATTACTGTTAATTGCAGAAATAAATCATTAATGAGGGAAGTCCCCCTACGCCAACCATCAGCTGTTCCTTAACTATCAGCAGGCAGTCGCCGGGCGTCTCTCTTGGCAGAGGTTATCCACATTAAGGCAGATTTATTCTTTGCTCTTTTCTGCCGCTTTTAGCATCCGCTCCGCAGTGGGGTTGATTAAATGTGTCCAGAGTGGCTGGTCATCACCGGCACATGAAAAGCGATGAGGTTTGTTGAGGGCGAGATGCGAAGGCTCATAAATCAGTGCCATCAATCCAACCAGTTTGGCCTCTTAAAGAGCCTGTGCATTGGTGTTTAATGAACACAGTCCATTCAGCTATTGGACTTCTCCAACCGGAAGGCCTTCGGTGTCATGAGGAGACAATCTTATCAATTATCAACTGTAATGGGCTGTTTTGCTCCACTGGAGCTTGAATTAGTGGCGAGGACTTGATCATGGCTCAGTGATTCCCAAGAGCTACTCTGTTCTCACAGATGACGCTGCCTAAAATGCCCAAGAAATATTTTTAAGACTACGTCCTAAAATAGAAATTCTGCACGACTCGCATGAGAGAATCAACTCAAATGATTCCAATAGCTAATGGCAAGAAACAAAGTTCACAAATAATCTATTTTATTCACTTTTGAAGTATATTTGTAGTCCACTTTTCCCATCCGCCATCTTTAAATGAGCTTGTTAAAAGGTGTTTTCGAAGGTGGCGTGATGTTACTGCCATCTCATAATGGTGCACACATACACTACCAGTCAAAATTTGGGGTCAGTCAGATTCAGTAAGGAATACAATTTTTTTCCCACAAGGGTGCATAAAATTGATCAAAAGTGACAGTAAATGCATTTATAATGTTACAAAAGATTTCTATTTCAAATAAATGCTTAGTTTACTTTATATTCATCAAAGAATACTGAAAAAAAATTGCGGTTTCCAAAAAAATATTAATCAGCACAACAGTTTTCAACATGATAATAATCAGAAATGTTTCAAGAGCCGCAAATCATCATATTATAGTGATTTCTGAAGGATCATGTGACACTGAAGACTGGAGTAATGATGCTGAAAATTCAACTTTGATCACAGAATAAATTATTTTAAAATATATTACAATATAATTTTAAATCGTAATAATATTTTACTAGGGATGTGAATTTCTGCCAAAAATGTCATTCGAAAATCAAGGAGCAAAGTCGATTATCGTTCGAAAAAACGCACACTCACAATGACAGAAAGGGGGCCAATTTCATATTTAGTGATTTGTCATCAAACAAACTGTTTATTAATTGAACCATTAACATGTTTTCGTTTTTTTTTTTTTAACATACCGTAGTTAACATAGAAGAAAAAAACAATAAGCACGACAGTCCGTTTTTGCATCGCCAAACCAGATGCTCGTAAGATAAAAAAAAATAATGTCATGCAAAAACGGACTGTCGTGCTTATTGTTTTTTTCTTCTATGTTAACTAACGGTATGTTAAAAAAAAACAACGAAAACATGTTAATTGTTCAATGATTTTATGCAAACTTGCCTTGTTACTGCAAAAGCCTACTTTTTAAACAAATTAGTTTCAATGTAACCTATTTGTGTGATGCCACTGCGCAATACACACACATTACCGAGAGATGGCGCATGGCGGTGTTCATTCCATAAACTGTGGACAATGGTAGCTTATTTAATGTAGCCTATAAATGAATCTATATGTCCAAAAAACACATAATGTCATCATACTTGTAGTGCTATCGTCGAGTAATAATCTGTTTGGTTGTAAAATGTATTACCTGACTGAAATTAACTCGAATGTGTCGTCCTGGAATCATTCATTACAAGACATCATACGAAGATGTTCAACTAGATCTTCATCACTGGCAAAAATATGATGCATTTGCAGATTTGCTTTCACTAGACTAAACTGTAGATCCACGACCACTTCATCCAACGCTCTTGATGTTCTTAAATCTTCCTGTTACGACTCCGAGTCGAGTGTGAATTGAAAGCGCTTCAGATTCAGTGCGTGAGGAACTGAACAGATCATTCAAACTGATTCGCGAACCGATTTAGACAGATCTGCCAACTTGTTTGATGAAGTCTTTGAACAGAAACGACTCAAAAGAGTGATTCATTTGTGAATGGAGCATCGCTCATGCTTATAAAAAAGATACAGCGCGCTTGGAATAAACTACGCACTTAACAACATGTATTGCATTAAAATAAAGTAACGAGAGGAACGTCGCCCAAGTAAACGTAGCCTACTTTGTTACTACCATAGACGGTTACTTACTACCATAGACAATAAAGGTTAGTCTACTACCCACCTCTGTTGGCACAGAGTTAACGGTCACGACAATGCTCTCCTTCTGTTGTTTGTTTACACTATGTATAAAACGCTGGCATCAGATCGCGCAGGAGGGGGTTTCATTAGTGACACCTTGTGTCCCCGACTGGAAAATACCCTGCTGCGCCATCTGTGACAGTAGGCGTGCCGTCAATTATGTCACATTGGAATTGCGCGAAAATAAAACGATATTCGAATAAGCAATTTTATGATCGAATTTCGAACGCAATTCAACTATTCAAAGATCGCGACTCATCCCTGTATTTTACAGTATTGCAGTTTTTACTGTATTTTTGATCGAATAAATGCAGCCTTGGTGAGCAGAAGCAACATAATGTTATCGAATGTTGTCAAAATTCTTAATGATTTCAAACTTTTAAACAAGTGTATATTGCATTAAAGTGTTGTCGTTTAGTTCGCGCAGCTCACGGGGTTTACAGAAAATGTAGATTTCATGTATTTGCAAATTGATTAGATGTCCCTTCATAACAAGGAACTGATTTGTTTTTAATTGGCACATCTTCCGTTGCAGAAGTCGTAATAACAGTTGACGTAATTGCTGTGCGCTCATGCCACCAGTGGGATTTCTCCACACACCTCCGCTTACTGGGCAGACGTGGGCCCTGTTCTTTGTGTTTCTCTGTAGACACCAGGAATCAACAAGAAATGAAAGGAGGGAATCAAGCCTTGTGTTCACCCTCTCGAAAATACACCAATCTAGTTGCGTTAATATTGTTTTGAAACCTGGTCTCAATGAACACAACCCCTCTTGAGGATTTCTTTTTGATTCCATTCATTTCTGAGTGATTTTGTTGTAAGCATTACACTTGGCATTGCCATCTGCCATGATTTTAACCGTGTGTGTGACTTGCAGCTACTCTGGCCAGTTGAAAGGCAGGAAAGTGCACATGGTGCCTGAAAATGAGTTCCACCATAAGGAGCAGCCCGTGCGCAGCGCCACGCCTGGCACTCTGCAGAACGGACCGGGCAACACGGGCAAACCTGCGAACACTGCCGCTGCCAGCGCTGGCAAAGCCGAGGAGGGGGCCGTCGACGACTCAGGTGACTTTACTTCAAGCATTTCCGAGATTTTGAATAAGGAATTGATTTGGTAGCATCTGGGCTTGTTTGTCCATTTATTGAGAACGTCTTGACACTCATTTAAAATGAAACACGTTGCCATGGCGTACGACACTCGCGGTGGGAATTGCCACCCTGAGGGAGTTAATTGCAATTACTGTGTGAATTGGGGTAAAACTGCCGAGGATATTGGAACAGAAAAGCCTCCCACAGACCCATTAACACAGAAACAAGCACACCACGAGGATTGATCACAACAGCAGAGCGGGTCATGTGACTTCAGGCTCTTCAGAAACAGATTCTGTCCAACCCCACGGCTGTAGAGAGGCTACTTGTAACGTGGTATTGCCCCAAATATGTTAACGGGGTGCAAAAACCCATGTTGCTTTTGAATCTAATGGTTTTTGATTGGTTTGATTTAATGGTTTATAACATCAGTGACGATGTGAGGGGTTACAAATTAAACGGGAGGTTAGAAATTAGGCATGATGACCAAGAAGATGCTTGAACTTGGAGATGTTGTTTTGAAGAAAAAAGGCTAGAGCTGGTTGCAAAAAAATTTCAAGTCCCCCATGTAAAAATCCAGTTTTTAATGTTGTTATATATCTATGTTGTGTTTTTAATATGCTTCAAGACAGACCATGTGCAAATGAATAAGTCGACAGCATTGCTGAGTATTTTCTGCTTAAAACTGCAGTGAAACAAAGACAGTCTCAAAAACACGCTTTGAAACCGCTGGTGTTTCTGACGTCACAAATTACCTTGTAACCAATCAGGTCAACATAATTCATAGATTCTTGTATACTAAATGAGGCAAGGGTGTAGAGTTACATTCAAACTATTTTAAGGCATGATGATTTTTTTTAATGAAAAAAAAAGTTTAAATATGTAATTTTGCTGATGATAAAATTTATTGACTACAGGGCGACTTTAAGAAAGTAGACTTCCTTTCACAAGTTTTTGGTCAGTCAGATTTTTTTTTATTCTTTTTGAAAGTCTCTTAAAGGCACTATATGTTAAGATCTTTGTATTCTAATATCCAAAAAACACTAGAACAATGTTATATATTTTGTTGACTTGTGCACTTACATTATCCAAAATGTTTCCAACAATGTTTAAATCCAGAGAAATCCGGTGTAACGACCCGTGTCTTTGCTTCACTAGTCAATGATGTCTGCGTTACCCTCGATATCCGGTTTTACTTTCGTAGAAACCTTGGAAGCAACAAAGATGCTTTTATATTTTATATATTTTATTAGACAAGGGAACAACTGTTTGGATACCTTTACAGACAAAGAACAAATCATTGTTATATACTGTAGCTCAACACGGTTAGTCTTATAGTTTGAAGTCATTTAGCAACACTGAATGTTCGCTGTGATCGCAGTGGTCAACGGGTTTAATAGACTGACGAATCGCTGTAATTTAGGAGTAAGATCACGTAGTTGTTTGAATTGAGACCATAATCTTTTAAGGATTAATCGTGCAGCTCTAGAGGTGTACATCCACTTTTAGGAAATGCCTAAGTCGTGCCTGGATTTGCTGGAAGCAGTGTGACAACCTTTTAAAAGACAATTTTGTGGAAACCACTATGTTTGGCACTAAAACAGAGTCCGACTAAACTAAAAAACCAAATACAACTCGAGTAACAGCACCTCTATTATGAAACATGGTGTTTCTGCATTTTAGCAGGAGTAACTGGCTCTGTCCATTGCATGATTACTGTAGAAATCCCCCATCATCGCTTAATATCACAGCTACTAATGGGAGGTAGGATTTAATTGCTCTGAGCATAATTTACTAACACTCGGTGTGAATGAAATGCTGCTAACAGTTGCTGTTTAAAATCTAAAAATCTTTTGGAGTAAAATGTATTAGCATAACCCTTTTGGTACGCTGCTGTTAAATGGCCATTCTTTCCTCTCTTTCTTTGACTTTTTTTTCTCTTAAATCTCAAAGGACATTTTCTGATGTTTAAATAATTTACTTTCTGTGAAGCACAATCTGTGTTTCATTCACTTTTAATGAGATTTCAAAGGCACACTAAGGATGCGTGCAATTTCCCAGCACTTTTGCTGGGTTTATAGTGTGTATGGCAGTGTGTATTTAAATCAAGAGCAAATTCCATAACTACACTATTTCCCTATGGCTCAATTTGACTTTTCTCTGTCAATTAGTCTGTCACGTTTGGTAGGTATGGACAAAATAATGAGGTCTGCCCTTGTGTGACGTGCTTGTCGGCTTGGTGTTTTTGCAGATAAATCCAAGGACAAATCTCAGGCGGCTCAGAAAACTGCCAGCAAAAACAGCACCGCAGCCAATAAAGTGAGCAGCAGCAACGGAAACAGCACGCCAAACAGGTACCCAACCCGAGGATGATGTACTGCTCTGATCTCTTACATAATCTCATTAAAAGTTAAAGCCCTGGGGTGAGAAAGTTTAGCAGGGGCTTATTATTTCAAACTACTCCCCAAATAAATCAATCCTTTATCAAAGTCTACCTTCCTTATGAACTGTGTAATCAAATTGAACAGTGTTCCAGGCAAGAATTCTCTTACAATTCTATTAAACTGAGCAATTGCAGAGAGAAATGTCTTGAAAGGAACCATCTCTGAAAGGCACGGCTGTTACAACACACAATTGCACGATGGCCCATCAAATTGGCTGTGTAAAACATCATTTCGATAGAAATGCTTCAATGGGAGACTGGGGAAGAAAGGTCTCCATTAATATCCATTCAGGAATTGTGTGAATGAAATGAGATAGTAATGAGTTTATGAGTGCTTTAACCAGGTTTGGTTGGGGTCAGGGAAAGTGGGATATGTAATTCACCTGTGATGAGAAGACCCAGAGGTCACCATGTGCTCTGTTTATGTAATGAACTACAAAGTCAAGAGAATACAAAGCTCAGGGGCTTTTAGAAAACAGAGTTGGCGTAATGTTAGCTTTCAGACATTGTGTTTACACTTTTTCCTTTTCATCTCATTTTTGTATGTGTGCAGACTGGTTTCACTTCAGCTAGTTATAGTGGTTTGCATATCTACAATTAGGGAACATAACAGGCCTTAATTTCTAGGAATTTAAACTTATCTCTTCAATTTACCAAATAGGCAGTGAAATGAGGTTATTAATCTTTAATAATCTGCTAGTCAACCTCAGGAGGTCAAACTGATATAATATTCTAGATCTATAGATTGTCAAAATGTCAATAAAATCATTTTGGGAGGGCTTGTATGCAGATGTTTTTCTGTTCTAAAACTAGCAAGTTTTCCCTTCATTAATTGTATATTAGATAAGAGTTTATCTAACATCACTCTTTCCCCAAACAACATAAGATGTATGCCTCGACTTTAAGCCTTCGTTGCTTTAAAAAAGTCAAGGGAGACCAGTTTTATTAGATCTTAAATGTTATGTAACATTTTACCAGCTGTGTCAATCCATTGTGTCAATCCCCAACTCTTTTTGAATCTTTTTAACAACATTTTGCATGGGGTTCTTTGATGTATATGCCATTTTTTTTAATGAAAGCCTCAATTTTTAATGGTTTCAAAGCTTAAAAAAGTAAATAAAACATTTCAGAACACTTCAGTTGACCCCTCTCTCTCCACAGCACTAAAGGGAGCAAAGAGAAGGAAGATAAAGAGAAGACCACTAAGGAGAAAAAGGATAAGAAAGAGAAGAACCCAGCAAGCACTCCAGAGGCCAAGGCAGGAGGGAAGGACAAACAGAAGGAGGAAAGATCCAAGGAGGAGAAGCCCATCGACAGCAAGGAGAAGACGCCCAAGACCGAGAAGGAGAAGAGGAAGGAGGACAAGAAGGAAGAGAAGAGCAAGACCGACGGGAAATCTGCTGAAAAAGAGTGGCCCAAGGAGCGCGACGTGTCCAGCGACAGCAAGACAAAGGAAAGCAGCAAACTGGAGAAGAGGCTGGGGCCGGGAGCCTGAAGACCCTCGTGCCCAGATCCGAGGGAGTCGAGTCTGATCGGGGTAAGACGCTCACACTGCTGAACGAGGGGCTTTCGCACCGGTAGTGCTAGGAGTTAGCCACCAGAGTTACCCGAGAACTAATGGTTCGCTTAGGACAGGGGTGGGGAACGTTGGTCCTGGAGAGCCATAGCCCTGCAGAGTTTAGTTCCAACCCTAATCAAACACACCTGAACCAGCTAATCAATGTCTTTAGGATCATTAAGGCTACAATCAGGTGAGTTTTTTTCAGGGTTGGAGCTAAACTCTGCAGGGCTGTGGCTCTCCAGGACCGACGTTCCCTACCCCTGGCTTAGGAGCTAGGGGTGTGAACCTACACTGGTCTCACGGTTCAGTTACGATTATCATGTCACCGATTCAGTTCAATTCGATATCGCGATGCATCCTCAGTTTTACTTCAAAAGTGGTGTGTGTGTGTGCGTGCGGGTTCGCCTGTTCGGGAAGTCGCAGTGACAGAAACAGTGACATTCCAGTTTTAAGTTTCAAGGGAGTAAAGTCTGTTTATGCCATTAAGAAAATGAAAGTTTGTCAAATCAATTTTGTTTTAAAGAAATGTTCATTTAAAAGCAGCGCTCATTCATCAGTGCATATGTTACCCTAGAGATGTGCGCATCAACTGTTGAAGGTGACAATCATCCATTTATAATCACCGTAACCACACAGAATAATTGTAATTTGACCAGGGGGTGCGGATACTTAAATCAGGGAGCATTATTGGGGCGGGTGGATGATTTCTTTTTGGCTGCAGATTCGTTGACGTTGGAGCTCATCTTACTCTAAAGCTTACTGGTTTATCAAGTTAGTGTATTACCTCCTGCATATTCTATGTGTGTGTGACATGAGCGCACACAGCGCGTGTCTTCTCCAGGTTGTTCATAAAAGCCAAATGTGCCCAGATGTAGACTTTTAAAGTAGTTGGAGCATTTTTAATTACTCACATTCGCGTCTCGCATCCCTCTGCTAGTGTATGCTACCGCAACAAAGCACATATGCCATAAATGATGTCAGAAAAGCATCAGTACAGTATAACCGGTTATGGTCTATTACTGAACCGATACCGAATCGCCCTCGTCTGCATCGTAGAAACGAGTGATTTCGACACCCCTACTAGGAACGGTTTCCTGGTTGCATTCAGGAACTCTGAACTAGGGCTGTCACTTTACGTTCGAAAATCGATTGCACAATCGATCGGACCAACCAACAACAAGTATCGAAACGAAAATAGGGAATCGATTTTAACGGCCTTTTTTATATATATATATTTTTTTACCAAAAATGCGTTTTAGGTGGACAGATCAGTAGAACATGTAGGATGTTGGAAAATAATAATGTCTTTTCTGTTAACCAAATGCTTTTTAATATTCGCTATTACTTCAAGGCAAGTGAACAAGCGCGCCGTTATTTGTTGCCAGAGCCGTTGCTTAGTGACGTGTGTGTTCAAGTAAGCCAGAAATGCGCAGATTCTGCGCAATACGCTGTATTTAATATATCACGAGGACTCATAGATGTGTATATCTCTATGACGAGGACTCACGAGTTGCGTATTTGCGCTGAATCCACACAGATTTGGCTACACGAGCTTCCACAGCAAAGAAAGTGAGTAAACATAGACGCACGCCTCTTGATTTGACAGCGTTAGCCGCCAAAGTTTATTTTTACCCGCATTTGGCGAGTTGAGGGTGTTAATTTCAATCCCTGAATGCTGCACTCCTGTTTGTCATTGTGCACGAAACTTCACGCCAATAAATGCATCAGGAATATTGCTGACTTGTGCGCGTCTCAAGCGCCCTCTTCACGTTCGTCCTAATGCCTGTTAGTTGTCAGTGGATTTGCCTATATTTGGTGTTGAAAATGGAAACGTCTTTAGACACGGAAAATCGATTTTACAATCGATTCAATGAACACTTATGTCTCAAAAATCGAACAGGATTTTTTCACAAAAGTGACAGCCCTACTCTGAACTGACGAGACACGCTTGTTGTTGTGTTTTTTCAATTTTCATTTTCCTTCAGCACTACGTCTGGGATTCTGCTGTAGACTTTTGTTTTTCACTGGGCAATTTTTTACCGGGCCAATCAGCGAACAGAGGGAGTGTTTGAGAACGATGACGTTGATGTCGTGCGTTATTATGGAGTTGTAGTTCAGTAATGGCAGCGGAGAAAGATGCGAGCAAAGCCATTCGGTCCTTGTGGCGACGCTGTTGAATATCAAGACGTTAAAGCCGGAGCAAGAACAATCTTGCTTAGTTTTGTTGGTGGCCATGATGTTGTGGCCCTCCTCCTCCCCACGGGGTTCGGGAGAATACATATGTCACGACCAAACGTTAGCGATTGGTTATGGCAGATCTACAGTGACTCTGGGCAGATCCAATAGTTTTAGACTTCAATAGAGTTCCGCCTACAAGGAAGTTAACGCTTGTCAATGGAGCGGTGCCAGACTCTATGTACAAATGAAATTAATTGTACTAGATCTGGTGGGACCAGGCTAGTTTCTTGTGTGTTTGGACCAATAAACTAACACCGACGTCAAAAGAGTTCCTATAGCGGATTCCTATTCCTATTCCTATAGCTATAGACTCTGAAGCAGAGTAAATTAGTTCCTCTAAAAGGAGTTCCTAGAACTAAAATCATTCCTAGTTCCTGCGGTGTGAACGCGCCAACATCCGGGTGCTTCCGCCAACAGATCTAGCAACTATGAAAAGGTTCCTCTGGTGCGAAAGCCCCTAATATGGTTTATTACGCTTGTGTGTGACTCTGTTTGGACCTATTTCATGTTATGATCAAATTAAAAGTTCAGAGCAAAGAATCCACTTGATGTTCTTCTATTGGGTTTAGTTTCAGCTGTTAGTGTATGCTACATTCACCATTAGCAAAACACAGTATACTGTATAAAGCAAAAACACGTTTCTAGATACTGAACCCTGAATTTCCTCTCTCAGCAGAGCAAAAAAGACGAAAGCTTGACACTCACTCGTCACCGTCGCACTCCTCAGCAGTTAAGGTTAGTATGGCCTGAGGAGAGCTGTGCACTTCTTTCCTGTTGTCCCTACCTGTCGGAGATCACGTGTTTTCCAAACCTTCCTCGTCACCCGCTGGAGTTTGAGGAGGCCTCTGGAGCCCAGCCGTTGTAGGAGAGCAGTGGGGGGGATTTTGCATCCTATGGACTATTTTTGGGGGGAAAATATTTTTCAGTAGATGTCACATTTTTATGATAAAAATCCACGGACTTGCCAAAATCTTAAATTCTAGCACATGCTCCGTATTTTTCTCACTTTTACTTGCTAAGAAAATCTTCCCAAGTGCCTCACAAGTTGTTCCTTATCGTATACCGCACTTTTTTTTGTAAGATTGTAAATATAAATATTTATTTTTGTAAATCACCCTCTTTTTGAGATTTTTTTTTTTTTTTTTTTTTTGCCGAATCATTGCATATTTTACTTGCTGAGAAAGCAAAACGTAAGAAATATAAATACAAGCCTTTTTTTTTTTTTTACCTAAACATGGAAATGAGAGTGTTTCTACTGGAAGAAATCCTGATCAAGTCAAACGCCCTTCTCGCCTGCGACTCCTGGAGGAGCTGGAATGTTTTCCTTGTTTTTTTGCGTCACAGATCCGGGATCTCCAACGAGAATATGCTCACCTTCACCACTACTTGCTTTTTTTTTTCCCCGTGCCTGATTCGCTCTCTGCCATGGAAGTGTTTTCAGCAAGAGTGACCAGCGGACGACTCCTTCAACATCCAGAGAAAGGCGCGTCACCAGCAACTAGAGAAAGGCAACCAGGAAAAAAGTGTGGGCATGGCCTTCCCAGAGGGATCTGTCTGTCCGTGACCAGGAATCTTGTTGCAATTTTCTATGAGCGATGCCTCATACCAAAGTGTACATGACCTCCTTCTATTCCCTTTATTTATGAATCCTAGATGAGTTTAGCTTGTTTAATCATCTTCATGAACTCCCATAGTTAGTTTTCAGAATGTATTCTCTATTTTAGACCAAAGATTCGAGTTAATGCAGTGCCGTTCTCCAAGCACATGTAGGTTGAGAGAGTGTAGACTAACGTTAGGCTCCCATAGTCCAGTCTCTTCATCTCTAACCATGTGAAAGTTGTAGTCTTTGAAGGTCTTTATGGGGATGTGTTGAGTGACGGCCAGCCTCCCCCACCCTTTCTGCTGCTGTGTGCCATCCTCTCCAGCTCATCTGTCATCTCCATTCATTCCTACAGGACAATCTCAACGACCTCAAGGATTCTGCTTCAAAGGTTTGGACCTTTTTCTACCCTCTACTCTCTCCACACCCAGTAAACTGCCTACCCAGACCACTCAAACAACCATCATTAATGCAGATTATGCCCAATATTGGCATCTAGGCAGGGTTTGAAATTAACACCCGCCAAATGCGTCTAGGAATCAATTGTGGCGGGTAACACTGTAAAAATCACTGGCCAATTTGACGTGTTACGTATTATTTACTCACTTTGCTGGGGAAGTTCGTGTTAACCAAATCTGCAAAGATTTAGCGCATATACTCAACTCGTGAGTCATCATGAGTATTAAATACAGTGTATTGCGCAGAAACTGCGCGTATCTGGCTTACTTGAACACACGTCACTATGCAACAAATGACGACGCGCTTGTTCATTTGCATTGATGCAATAGTGAAGATTAAAAAGCATTTGGTTAACAGAAAATACATTATTTTTCCACATCCTAATTGTTTTAATGTTCTTTGTCCTGTATTGATCTGTCCACCTAAAACACATTTTTGGTGATGAGGATGAAAGAGAAAGGGAGGAGATGCTGGATGACAGGATTTTTTTGAATAAGAAATTAATGCATGAAATCCAAATGCAATAAATTGACAAAATTAACCAGATTAACAGCTTATATATTCATTTCTTTTTTTGGCTAGTAAAAGTTCTGAATTGCAGGCGGTAACTTAAAAATTTAGTACCCAAATTGGCCGGTGAGTGAAAAAGTTTGTCAAACCCTGCATCTAGATTTGCGGTATATGCTGAAAACTTTATAAAAATAACCCAAATTATGTTAGTTAAGCAGTATTTGTCTCAAAATCTTTCTATAGCCGCGTTTCCATTACCCTTCAAATTGCGCAAATTGAAATTGCGAATTGAAATTACGCTCAATGGAAACACGTCAATTTCGCAAAAACTCCCATTTATCGCAAAAAAGTTTACGCTCGCATGAGGAGGTTTTTCAGGCAATTCGAAAAAGGAATATTTCGCAAAACTGCAATGGAAACAGTTTTTGCGCAATAACAGTCACCTGACTTAGAAGACGCGGTGTGTTTGGGGTCCGTGATAAACGCAAATAATAATAGGCTAATAAATATCATCATTATTATAACAGTTATTAGGCTACATATTAAGAAGACGCTTATCCAAAAAAGGAACAAAGCAATTCGTCAAATGTCATTCATAATGGTTAGACAATAATAATACAGGGCTAAGATTATCACAAATAAACAAGATTTTGACGCATATCCAAGTGTTTGCTGAGGCGCGGCCGCGAATACTTGCTTTTTCCTATCAACAGTAGAAACAACTTAAAATAGGCATACTCTATTATTTCTGGTCATACAGAAAATAATAATACTTTATTCGCAACTATGATTTTATTTGTGTAAACTCACAATAACAAGAAATCGTTGTGCTTTTGTAAAATAAAATAAAACAATCATGCGCTTTCATGATCTCCGTGAACTGGAGCGCGAGAACTGAAACAAAGTATAGCCTGGGCTAAAGCTTGAATTGTCCACTTTAAAACGAACAAATTCGAATCGAAAGCTAATACCTTCTGCTTATGCAATCCGTATGAAAGGTGTAGGCCTATTTCTCTCTAAAGGTACATTCGCGTGACGCGCCTCAGCGGAGATGGATAGCCTATATGTTTTTAGCCGACGTCTGATTTAGAAAACAATAGTTTATTAATAAACAATTAAAATGCCTCGTTATTTTTTCAGACACATTTATTATCATTAGCCTATAACTCACCTAAATCAAGTTTCTGTAGGCTGTGGTTCCAGAGACATAGCCTAAATATGGCTCTTCTCATTCAGCACTGCGGGAAAAAATATAATTTCCAGGTTCTAATTTGGCCTTAGAAAACCATTGCAATCGACCTTTTTTCGTATTAAGTTGGGAATATTATAAATGTTTAATAAAGGGACAAAAAGTAATAAACAAACATCTGAAATTTAGTCGATATATTATTATTTTTGCGCAGCATTTGTGTAGCCTACAGTTCAAATAAAATAAAAAAAATGGTGTTCAACTTTGCATTTTTAAAAAAAAAAAAAACCACCGTTCATTTTTCGTTTTGCATACGGGTTAAATAAGGAAAAACGAATGGACACAAATGTACACTGACAGTTTGGACAGAGTTCTTTATTAAATTCATAAAATAAACAATAATTAGACTACAGGAATACTGGATTCTAAACCTCAAAGAAATGCCACAATCAAGACCTCGGAGCAGAAATGAGAGAGAAACACCCAGAAACTCCTTATGTCGTTAGCAGTATAAGGGTCTTTCCCTGCCATTAATGCTTGGACAAATGCTATGCACGTCTCCTTCCATTAATAATAATAATAATGTCTAGTGTGATGTGTAATGTCCTGTTGTCATGATGTTTAAATGACTTATCGCGAGAGGAAAAAAGGACGTTGTATCGCATAACATCAGTTAATGGAAACGCCGTCATTTCGCAATAGTTTTTTATCGACATTTAGAAAAAATCGCAAAAGTTTTGCGCAAATCTGTAATGGAAACGCGCCTTATGATGGCCAAATACGCAGTGTAGTTAGACACTGTTTGTATGAGTGCTTTTGGTGCGCACACATGTGGTCTAGGTAGGCCGCTTTTCTTGGAAAACACAAAACACTTGTGGTGGCCTAATAAAGGCCAATTTATACTTCTGCGTCGGGTGCGCGCGGTAGGTACGGCGTAGCATACGCACAGACAAGTTCCATACGCGTACCCTTCGCCGTAAGTTGACGCCCACCTCCTCAAAAATGTAACTACACGTCGCGGCGACGCGGACTGCAAGATCTGTGATTGGTCGGCTTGGTAGCATCGTGTTTCCTCCTACGCATTTCCGGCGTGTTCTTCTGCACCGCCCGCCATTTTTAAATTCTAAGTACAGCGAAACTGTTAAAAATAACTAAAAACTTACTGCATTTCAACCTCGATAAGCTCCAACTCCAACGTGATCCGCTCTCTTTCAATCGCCATTGCTTGTAGTAGCCTAAACTCAAAACAGTCGCGAGGAATCTAAACACAATGGAACATTAAAACCCTCCGCCGCCAACTAGTGTTTCGGCGCTGTACTGCAGAGCAACGCAGACCTAAACGCAGAAGTATAAATGCTCACGACGGCGTCGCCTACGTGCGTAGCCTACGCCGTACACTACAGCGTACACTCGACGCAGAAGTATAAATTGGCCTTAAGACCATATGATCTCCTCGATGCGGAAAATGTGGATGGAATTGCAGAATCATTTTATATAAAAGTCATATACTGTATGATGCGGAATAAACACGGAATTTGACAAAATTTGGATGAATAAATCAAAAGTAGGGCTGTACACTTAATCAAATCAGGACATGGGCTAATGTATTAATGCAGAAAGAGACATTTTAAAATATCTACATGTGTGTGTGAATGAGGAGCTCATTTTATATAAATATCATCAGACGCACACAAACTCAAAGGTCTTCTTGACAACCTGTCAAAATAAAAGTTTGTTTTGAAGAAATTATGATAGAAAATATTTGAACTAATCTAGGGCTTGTCACTAATGATTTATTGGTAATTGAGTAATTATTTTGTAGATAGAAATGCTACAGCCACTGTAATTTCTTGAAAAAGAACACGTGGACATCAAAGGTCCAGAGCGAAGGTTTAAACTTGTATTTTAACATCGCAATTTGGATATTTAGAAACATATTGATCTATTCTCCTGTATTGATGTAGGTTTATAAATGATTTAGGTTACAAATTAGTCATTTAACGGATCACAAAACTTGAGTAATTTTTTTTTGAGTCATGAATCAGATCATTTTTTGGATCACCAAGAAAAAAAAAATATATAAAGATAAATACACTTTAACAAAGTTACAAATTAAGTAAGGTCTAACAAAAGTGTCCAGGTACAGAAACATTATTACACGTAAATGTAAAATAGCAATATAGGGTCTACTTTTTAATATATATATATATATATAATATATAATTATATATATTATATATATATATATATTAGCCCTAATTAAATGGTTAAAATTCTGTAATTATTAATACATTTTTGATTATTAATTTAAAGCATTACAATGCCTCTGTTGAAGATGCATGATATTTCAGCTGATGGCAGGATGTAGGTAGGCAGCTGTTGCCTGGGCGTCCCAGACCCGCCTGTGATGAACACCGGCTCTCTCTCTAGGCAGCGTCCTTCCAGCGCTCCTCAGGATGCCCAGAAAGCTTGTGTGGGAAGGCAGCTCACTTTTGAGATACTTAATTCTCAACTTTCTAGCTGTTGAGATACTCCCAATAATTCTCAACTTTCTTCACGGTGTATGTCGTGAATGCGCCTGTAGATCACAGCACATTGTGCGCCACATGCCAGGTGTGTAATTGTTGGTCTTTAAAAAGTCCCTTTTCTCTTCATAAGATGCTGGAATATCACTGAAGCATGCGTGGCGTCTCCTGCCAGGACAGTTTATATTCTGCTAATGTAATTTCAGCCCCACAATCTCCCCCATTGTCCCGTGGCCGCTCTCCTCTCTCAGTCCTCGGCTCTGATTGGACTGCGGTCGTCTTTTCCGCCACTCCAGTCTCTTTTTGAGCGGCTCCTGTCAACTGACGGGGAGATAAGTGTTTTTGCAGTTTGGTCACTGAAGGATGTTTGAAAATATGCTGATGGCAGACACCTGAAAAAAGCAATACAGCTGAATTTTGAGCAGCCTGTTATTTTAATCCATCCTCTCTCTCTCCTCTCTCTCTCTCTCGCTCTCGCTCTCGCTCTCTCTCTCTCTGTCTCTGTCTCTCTCTCTCTCTCTCTCCTCTGTCTCTCTCTCTCTATCTCTCTCTCTCTCTCTCTCTCTCTCTCTGTCTCTCTGTCTCTCTGTCTCTCTGTCTCTCTGTCTCTCTCTCTCGCTCTCGCTCTCGCTCTCTCTGTCTCTCTCTCTCTCTCTCTCTCTCTCTCTCTCTCTCTCTCTCTCTCTCTCTCTCTCTCTCTTCTCTCTCCGCTCTCGCTCTCTCTCTCTCTCTGTCTCTCTGTCTCTCTGTCTCTCTCTCTCTCTCTCTCCTCTCTCTCCTCTCTCTCGCTCTCGCTCTCTCTCTCTCTCTCTCCTCTTCTCTTCTCTCTCTCTCTCTCTCTGTCTCTCTCTCTCTCTCTCTCTCTCTCTCTCTCTCTCTCTCTCTCTCTCCTCTCTCTCTCTCTCTCTCTCTCTCTCTCTCTCTCTCTCTCTCTTCGTTTTCCTGAAGCATCAGGCTTTATCTTGCAGGAGTCAGTTGTTTCTCGCTCTTGTAATTCAGATGTCAGTTGAGATTCTGTTGTTGAAGTGCTTTCATACATGTGATTAATTCGGCTGTCGTTCTTTCTCGGGGAGTTTGTGTTATTAATCTGTTGTTGAAACACACTCCAGATTTCCTGACGTACCCGTTTGCAGCGGAGGTATATTTATGATGTTGGGAAAGTAAGTGTCTTCATGTTAGAAGACCATGTAGGGTTGCAATACAAGTGAAACATGCTCTCTTCTGCTACGTGTCATCAGAGAAACACTAACACACGCCACCAACTAATGTGACATATCAACGGAAGAATCACACGCTGTGCTCTTATATGGACCTATACCACACGCTTCATATAAAGTACTTTAAACATTAATATTTGTATTGACTTTTGTTGGCAAGACTTGTTTTGAAGAAATGTTTGCACTGATCATCTATTTAAGTGACTTTATTCTGTATGCCTCAGTTCCAGCTGGAACATGTATATGCTGCTAATGATCGGCTTTATTATTTTTATATATAATAAAGCTCTTTTGTGAAGGAGTTGTGCAGAGCTGTTCATGATGTGGGCAGTTCAGTTACTGTCGTGCGTTTGGCAGCTTCTGTTGTTAGTATTAGACTATATTCTGTCTTCACTGAAATACTTCATTAGTTTACATCACGTTTATTCTTATCCTCCACCTGTCAGCAAACCACAGATGAAGTGTGGTTTACATTCAAGATTGTTTTTTTTATAACATGAAGTAAAGATTATTTTGACAACCAACTAATCTAATGATATAAATGTTTAAACAATAGTTCAGTGATTAATAAATGGCTATTAATCGACTATCAGTGTTTGGCCAGTTAAGAGGCTCTATTATGGCGCTTTTCCACTACACAGTACCAGCTCGCCTCGGCTCGACTCGACTCGCCTTTGTTTGGTTTTCCACTGTGTAAAAGTTGTACCTGTACCTGCTTTCGGGTACTTTTTTTCGTACCACCTCCGGTGAGGTTCTAAGCGAGCTGAGGCGATACTAAAAAGTGACGTGAAAACAATGCAGACTGCTGATTGGTCAGAGAGAATCGTCACTGCGTCATCATTGCACGCGCCAGACGGAGTATCCTGAATAACCCCGCCATTTTTATATTGTTTGGCCAGAGATTGCGTGATATACCCATTACTACTATTAAAACAGCATACACTCGATTTCCTCGTCCTGTGTGTGTGTGGGTAGCGGGTGTGTGTCGCATAGAAGATGATTATAGTCACGTCAGTTTCCTGTGGCGTCGCTATGACGACCTGGTACTATTGCGGAGGTACTATCTGTAATGGAAAACGGAGCTTAAAGCGAGCCGAGCCGAGTCGAGTTGAGCTGGTACTGGTAATGGAAAAGCACCATTAGGCATGTACTAATTATAACAAGACAAAGCGACTGTTTTAAAATGTGTTTAATGACTTTGAAAACGATACTTGAGTGCTTTTTAGAAATGTATACTTTAAGGATATAGGATATTTTACACTTTGTTCCCCTATTTTATTTTTTAAAGTTTCTTGCACACTGAATCTGAATTTTTTTTATGCTTTTTTGTATTCGTCATCATAAAAATTCATCACGCACAGAAATCTTGCACACTGAGTCCGATGTTTATTTATTAATCCGTTGTGAAAAAATTCTCAAAACAATACAAAATGCAGTCTTCAAGCAGTGAGGATGATTTAGTTGTCCTCTCTCTTCTTAAAAAGAGAAAAAGAAAAGGGAAATATTGGGTTTATCCAATCCTGAGATTGTGAGTTCCTCCTTATCAAGGAGCTGCGGGATTATCCCGAGATTTTCATCAGTGTGATGCTTTGCTAGCGATACTGGAGACACATATTAAAAAGAAGAACACCAATTTCCATGAACCAATTGATCCTGAACAGTTCTGGATTTTGCTGTTTGCTTGTACGGTGGCTCTGAATTGTCAAAACACCTCTCAAAATGCTATGGATGCGAAAAACGCAGAAAATTTAACCCAATCCGAGGTAGTGTGTAAAGGTGACTGACAGCGTGAGGTCGTATTTTTTTTGAATGTGCGAAAATTTTGGACTCCATGTGCAAGGACCATAATTCTTCGAACTTGGAGCACAAAAACACTTTTTGGTAGGGTTGTGTAATGTCAGTTACCTCACGGTGTCTCTTTATGTCATTTATACATTTGTATTAAATGGAGCACTAATTAGGGCCCAAGCCCAAAGGGCGAAGGCCCTATTGTTTTCCTAAGGATTATTTATAATTAGGGCCCAAGCCCTAAGGGCGAAGGCCCTATTGTTTTCCTAAGGATTATTTATTATTCTTCTTCTAATTCTTTTTTTACTACCTTTTGGACACTTTTGGAGGCCTTAACATGCTCAAAAACTCCTGAAACTTTGCACACATGTCAGAACCTGCGGCCATCAGGGCCGGGCTGAAGATGGTACCCGGGCGTGGCAGGGGGGCTCGACAGCGCCCCCTGGAACGGGGTCGGAAAACATGGTCCATAAATCAAACACGCTTGCATGTAATAATATGAAACTCGGTACACATGTAGATCTCATCGTTTCATATATACTTCGCACTCTAACTTTTTACCCCAGCCCAACAGGAAGTCGGCTATTTAGGCTTGTTTGGAAAACGCATGCAAAGGAATGTGAAACACTCCTCCTAGAGAATTCAAACACACGGCACGAAACTCGGTCAGCGTGAAGTCAAGACATTGAGGATGAAAGTTTGCGAGGGGATTTTTGATATCTCGAACGGTTTGGGCGTGGCGAGGAAACGAAATTATGGCGAGAAACGTGAAACGGGAAGTGTGTCATAACTACGGCATACATTAACTAATCTTGATGAAACTTCAGCAGTGTGTTCGTTGTAAGAGCCCGATCACATGGATGTGACTATTGTGAGTCAAAGTTATAGCGCCACCAACTGGCAGCAGGAAGTGTGTCACTTTCAAAATGCTTTGAAATCACCCTCTTATTTTTACCCGATTTGCTTCAAACTTCATCTGTATAATGTAAATACACGGCAGATGAAGACCTGTGAATGGATTCTTGATATCTTTGAAACTGTTGCTGTGGCAATCCATCAAACTTTAATATTCTTTTTGGATGCTTTTGAGACTCTTAGCATGCCTGAAATTGCTTAAAATTGCATGAAACTCGACAGACAGATCATATTTATTAGCCAGGTGACATGTGCATAGTTTCAGAAATGGGCGTGGTGCAGGGACTCAGTAGCGCCACCTTTTGACAAAAGTGGGCGGGTTAGTTTCATCTAGAGTTACAAAAATCTGTATTTATATAGTTCTCCTCCAGCCAGACAACTTTCTAATTTACAGTCATTAGCAATAACCAAGAGGAAGTCAGATATTTTGGTTTGAATATGGTCGTTTCTCTCTGAGCCTACGTCTCTGTGACTGCTCTCTGTGTGTGTGTGTCTGTGAGTGTGGGGAGGGGGAGGGGGAGTGGGGCTATGTGCCTGCTCTCTGTGTTGTGTGTCTGTGAGTGTGGGAGGGGAGGGAGTGGGCTATGTGCCTGCTCTCTGTGTGGTGTGTCTGTGAGTGGGGAGGGGGAGGGGAGTGGGCAGTGCCGCTCTGTGGTGGTCTGAGTTGGGGGAGGGGGAGTGGGGCTAGATTAACTTTCCAAAAACTTTCCAAAAAAGGAAATAAATGTCTTAAGCCTTGTATTTTTTAAATACGTTTTTTTAATAAAGTAAAGGCATATAACAGACATGCTGCATTTAATTTTTTTTAATAAAACATTGTTTTTTATGTTTTTCAAGCCATTTGATTTATGAGGACTTTTGAAATGTCCTCATAAACCACCCATAAGTTGTAATACCAGTGTAATACACGTCATTATACAAATTTGTGTCCTCATAAATCACATAAACCAACCCACACAAACCAACCCACACACATACACACACACACACACACACACACACACACACACACACACACACACACACACACACACCAAATTGACGGTGGGTGGCAATGGTATATTTAAAAGTGCATAATTGTAATATCTGCAAGGCACCCCTAGTCCAGTCTTATTAAATGTATGCTTCATCTTTCATTTTAATTTGTAAATTTGATCAATAAATTCAATTATTTAGAATAATAAGATACTATATGGCTGTTACCCTAGGTAGGGCTGATCAAATTACATCATTTACATTGAAAAATAACAATGCATTAAAAGATGTTATGAGATTGTTTTAAATATGAGTCAATTAAAAATCGTTGGAAAGAATGATACTTTTAAACATAACACTGAACCGTCACTAGGTGTCGCCAGGCTACCGTCTTAATGAGCGAGTCATTGATTCATTCGTTCAAACGATTCGTTCGAACGACTGAGTCATTCATGAATGAGACAGGTATGGATTGGTCATTGAATCTAGGGTTTGCGATGTCTACCAATTTGGCATCAGACGATGTGTACAGTGAAACATCGCGATGGACGATGATATCGGGAGGAGGGGCGGGGCTAACGTTTTAATTTTTCACTTAAGCAATAAGCCCCGCAAAGCTTGTTTTACAGTGGATTTAGAACAGCTAAGGGGCGATAGGCACAACGCGGAGATATTTTCCTCTACATCTCATCAGCCATTTTGATTTCGGCACGCTCTGAGTCTGCAGCAGCTGACCACTAGGAGCGAATGTACATGATGTACAATGTACACGTGACAGAGCAGCCAGATCCAGACTGTGCTTTCGCGCTGTGGCTGGCGCTGAGCCAGAGACAGACGCGTTCAGTGCTTGTCATATTATATCACAACTATTCAGTGTTTTTAACCACATAATGTTTATTTTAGGTTTCAGACATTTAAATGCATATAATTTATAGCAAAACAATACATTTATAGTTTGTAAAATACACAATGGTGTCTATGGAAGCAGCAATAACAACCCATTCAAATATATTTGCCGACGGATTTTATTCATATCAGACACACAGTGTAAGGAACTATAAAGTTAACTCTATTCTTCTCCCAGTTCACCGGCCATGTATTTCGGGAGAAACTGTTTTTTAAACGACAAAACAAACTCACTTACACACATTTGAGAATCAGAATAGAAGATAGTTGATGACATGGTAACCAGGTTTGTTAATATTTATAAATAAAAGCGCTAACGTTACATGTCATACAGCGCTATTTTGGCTGTGGTGAATCACGTGCCAAGCATGACGCGTCACCATGGAAACATGGGGGGGGGGGGGGGGGGGTCGCGATGCTGGCTTAACTATGATATCGTCTATCGGCACAACCCTAATTGAATCTTTGAGTAAACCAATTTGTCCAAAATGCTGAATCATTCAGTAATGCGAAAACATGTTGCTGTGAGATGAGCAATGGTTCTGCTGTGATCTTTGTTTAACTATTTTCGCTGCTGAAACAGAAAAACCGTCAATATTGCATCTAAAATGTAAGTGACTTGACGTGTGTGTGTGTGTGTGTGTGTGTGTTGTTGGTGTGTGTGTGTGTGTGTGTGTGTGTGTGTGTGTGTGAGAGAGAGTGTGTCTGTTACAGTGAAAAGAGTTTAACCCTTTAAGGCAGTGGATCTCAATCCTGGTCCTAGGGAGCCACTGCTCTGCATAGTTTGTATGTCTCCCTCATTTAACACACCTGATTCAGATCATCAGCTCGTTAGGAAAGAGCTTTATTAACTGAAGTGGGTGTGTCAGATAAAGGAGACATATAAAATGTGCAGAGCAGTGGCACCCATAGGACCAAGATTGAGAACCACTGCTTTAAGGCCTTGTCTTTTTTGGATATATCTTCTTTTTTTTTTATGTGCATACAACCCATATATTTTAAATGTATTGTTTGCTTTAAATTAAATTAAGATTGTATGTTTGGTAATTGAACCTAAATAAATTTACAATTAATGTGCTATATTTCAGATCAATATAATTGTTTTCTGTCATTTTAATCAACACTAACTTTATTCTCTATCTGTATTATAAATAACTTATTTCTGCATAAATTAAAAAATCCCCAATAATCCAGACCAACCAGAGCGCACTAATTCTACAACATCATCAGTGCTGAAGCGGAACTACCAGAGCGGTTCGGCAGATAGCGAGCAGATATTTTGTGTCACGTCGTGCACAATAACGCTAAAGGCACCAGGCTGGCGGTGCCACTGGCTTTATATATATATATATATATATATATATATATATATATATATATATATATATATATATATATATATATATATATATATATATAATAAATATAGCTGCGAGCAGCGATGAAGGGCCAAAGCCGACGGTACCGCCACCCTGGTGCACCAGGGTTGCGGTGCCACCGGCTTGGGCCCGTAATCGCTGCTCGCAGCTATATTTCTTCTTCTTCTTTTTCTTCTTCTAATTCTTTTTTTACTACCTTTTGGACACTTTTGGAGGCCTTAACATGCTCAAAAACTCCTGAAACTTTGCACACATGTCAGAACCGGCGGCCATCAGGGCAGAAGATGGTACCCGGGCGTGGCAGGGGGCTCGACAGCGCCCCCTGGAACGGGGTCGGAAAACATGGTCCATAAATCAAACACGCTTGCATGTAATAATATGAAACTCGGTACACATGTAGATCTCATCGTTTCATATATACTTCGCACTCTAACTTTTTACCCCAGCCCAACAGGAAGTCGGCTATTTAGGCTTGTTTGGAAAACGCATGCAAAGGAATGTGAAACACTCCTCCTAGAGAATTCAAACACACGGCACGAAACTCGGTCAGCGTGAAGTCAAGACATTGAGGATGAAAGTTTGCGAGGGGATTTTTGATATCTCGAACGGTTTGGGCGTGGCGAGGAAACGAAATTATGGCGAGAAACGTGAAACGGGAAGTGTGTCATAACTACGGCATACATTAACTAATCTTGATGAAACTTCAGCAGTGTGTTCGTTGTAAGAGCCCGATCACATGGATGTGACTATTGTGAGTCAAAGTTATAGCGCCACCAACTGGCAGCAGGAAGTGTGTCACTTTCAAAATGCTTTGAAATCACCCTCTTATTTTTACCCGATTTGCTTCAAACTTCATCTGTATAATGTAAATACACGGCAGATGAAGACCTGTGAATGGATTCTTGATATCTTTGAAACTGTTGCTGTGGCAATCCATCAAACTTTAATATTCTTTTTGGATGCTTTTGAGACTCTTAGCATGCCTGAAATTGCTTAAAATTGCATGAAACTCGACAGACAGATCATATTTATTAGCCAGGTGACATGTGCATAGTTTCAGAAATGGGCGTGGTGCAGGGACTCAGTAGCGCCACCTTTTGACAAAAGTGGGCGGGTTAGTTTCATCTAGAGTTACAAAAATCTGTATTTATATAGTTCTCCTCCAGCCAGACAACTTTCTAATTTACAGTCATTAGCAATAACCAAGAGGAAGTCAGATATTTTGGTTTGAATATGGTCATTTCTCTCTGAGCCTACGTCTCTGTGACTGCTCTCTGTGTGTGTGTGTCTGTGAGTGTGGGGAGGGGGAGGGGGAGTGGGGCTATGTGCCTGCTCTCTGTGTGTGTGTGTCTGTGAGTGTGGGGAGGGGAGGGGGAGTGGGGTTTGGCCTTCATTAAAAAAGGAAATAAATGTCTTAAGCCTTGTATTTTTTAAATACGTTTTTTTAATAAAGTAAAGGCATATAACAGACATGCTGCATTTAAATTTTTTTAATAAAACATTGTTTTTTATGTTTTTCAAGCCATTTGATTTATGAGGACTTTTGAAATGTCCTCATAAACCACCCATAAGTTGTAATACCAGTGTAATACACGTCATTATACAAATTTGTGTCCTCATAAATCACATAAACCAACCCACACAAACCAACCCACACACATACACACACACACACACACACCACACACACACACACACACACACAAAACACACACACACACACACACACACACACACACACACACACACACACCAAATTGACGGTGGGTGGCAATGGTATATTTAAAAGTGCATAATTGTAATATCTGCAAGGCACCCCTAGTCCAGTCTTATTAAATGTATGCTTCATCTTTCATTTTAATTTGTAAATTTGATCAATAAATTCAATTATTTAGAATAATAAGATACTATATGGCTGTTACCCTAGGTAGGGCTGATCAAATTACATCATTTACATTGAAAAATAACAATGCATTAAAAGATGTTATGAGATTGTTTTAAATATGAGTCAATTAAAAATCGTTGGAAAGAATGATACTTTTAAACATAACACTGAACCGTCACTAGGTGTCGCCAGGCTACCGTCTTAATGAGCGAGTCATTGATTCATTCGTTCAAACGATTCGTTCGAACGACTGAGTCATTCATGAATGAGACAGGTATGGAATGGATTGGTCATTGAATCTAGGGTTTGCGATGTCTACCAATTTGGCATCAGACGATGTGTACAGTGAAACATCGCGATGGACGATGATATCGGGAGGAGGGGCGGGGCTAACGTTTTAATTTTTCACTTAAGCAATAAGCCCCGCAAAGCTGTGTTTTACAGTGGATTTAGAACAGCTAAGGGGCATAGGCACAACGCGGAGATATTTTCCTCTACATCTCATCAGCCATTTTGATTTCGGCACGCTCTGAGTCTGCAGCAGCTGACCACTAGGAGCGAATGTACATGATGTACAATGTACACGTGACAGAGCAGCCAGATCCAGACTGTGCTTTCGCGCTGTGGCTGGCGCTGAGCCAGAGACAGACGCGTTCAGTGCTTGTCATATTATATCACAACTATTCAGTGTTTTTAACCACATAATGTTTATTTTAGGTTTCAGACATTTAAATGCATATAATTTATAGCAAAACAATACATTTATAGTTTGTAAAATACACAATGGTGTCTATGGAAGCAGCAATAACAACCCATTCAAATATATTTGCCGACGGATTTTATTCATATCAGACACACAGTGTAAGGAACTATAAAGTTAACTCTATTCTTCTCCCAGTTCACCGGCCATGTATTTCGGGAGAAACTGTTTTTTAAACGACAAAACAAACTCACTTACACACATTTGAGAATCAGAATAGAAGATAGTTGATGACATGGTAACCAGGTTTGTTAATATTTATAAATAAAAGCGCTACCGTTACATGTCATACAGCGCTATTTTGGCTGTGGTGAATCACGTGCCAAGCATGACGCGTCACCATGGAAACATGGGGGGGGGGGGGGTCGCGATGCTGGCTTAACTATGATATCGTCTATCGGCACAACCCTAATTGAATCTTTGAGTAAACCAATTTGTCCAAAATGCTGAATCATTCAGTAATGCGAAAACATGTTGCTGTGAGATGAGCAATGGTTCTGCTGTGATCTTTGTTTAACTATTTTCGCTGCTGAAACAGAAAAACCGTCAATATTGCATCTAAAATGTAAGTGACTTGACGTGTGTGTGTGTGTGTGTGTGTGTGTGTGTGTGTGTGTGTGTGTGTGTGTGTGTGAGAGAGAGAGTGTGTCTGTTACAGTGAAAAGAGTTTAACCCTTTAAGGCAGTGGATCTCAATCCTGGTCCTAGGGAGCCACTGCTCTGCATAGTTTGTATGTCTCCCTCATTTAACACACCTGATTCAGATCATCAGCTCGTTAGGAAAGAGCTTTATTAACTGAAGTGGGTGTGTCAGATAAAGGAGACATATAAAATGTGCAGAGCAGTGGCACCCTAGGACCAAGATTGAGAACCACTGCTTTAAGGCCTTGTCTTTTTTGGATATATCTTCTTTTTTTTATGTGCATACAACCCATATATTTTAAATGTATTGTTTGCTTTAAATTAAATTAAGATTGTATGTTTGGTAATTGAACCTAAATAAATTTAAAATTAATGTGCTATATTTCAGATCAATATAATTGTTTTCTTTCATTTTAATCAACACTAACTTTATTCTCTATCTGTATTATAAATAACTTATTTCTGCATAAATTAAAAAATCCCCAATAATCCAGACCAACCAGAGCGCACTAATTCTACAACATCATCAGTGCTGAAGCGGAACTACCAGAGCGGTTCGGCAGATAGCGAGCAGATATTTTGTGTCACGTCGTGCACAATAACGCTAAAGGCACCAGGCTGGCGGTGCCACTGGCTTTATATATATATATATATATATATATATATATATATATATATATATTATAATATAATAGCTGCGAGCAGCGATGAAGGGCCAAAGCCGACGGTACCGCCACCCTGGTGCACCAGGGTTGCGGTGCCACCGGCTTGGGCCCGTAATCGCTGCTCGCAGCTATATTTAATTTTGTGATTCCAGAAGAACTGAATGTTCTTTAAGAAAATGTATGTTCACTGAGGAAGGGGGAATATTTTTTTATTTAAAAAGATATTTTTGATAAGAGATTCAATTATTTCAATATTAATTACTTGGTATGTTCACACTTGGCATGTTTGGTTGGATTAAAACGAACCCTGGTGCAATTGCTCTGTTAGTGTGGGTTATTTGTGGACTGAGACTGATGAAAAGATGAGTCTCGCTTCCAAACCAACTCTGGTGCGTTCATATTTCATCCGCACCGCACCACTGACCAGAACATGGACACGACCCAAAAACAGGACATGATGCACAGAATCCTCAAGCAAACCTTTTATTCTGGTCATAGTCGCGATGTTGCCCATCACAGTTCAGGCATCAGAGCCGCGTCTCCTCACTGCAGATCTTCATCTGTGTGTGACTGAGGGATTCCTGTCGCTGTTTTCACTCATTTACACATTGTATAAACTCTTCACGAGTTCTCAGCTGCTCACAATACATCATATGTAGCTACGCTCATACAGTGAGCGCATTTATCCCAGAACACAGCATGGTTTTAGATGTTCAGTTCCGTCTCAATGTACGAAATATAAGCCGACCAATCAGGTTGTGAATGTATGTATCCCTATGCCTTTAGGTTTGGTGTTAAAATGCCAATGTGAACAGTAAGCAGACCAGGACTCATTTTGATTTTGGTCCAGACCAAGCTAACCGAACTTCACGTGTGAACTACTAAAGTAATTTAGGTTGTCTAAATAACTTTTTATTCGACCCCCTTAGAAGTTTGCTGACATTACATGCTTTTAACATTAAATAAAGCACATAAACCGTACATTATCACAAGTACCTTATACACCGTAAACAGTGGCATTATGATTGCCACACTTTGTGTTTGTTGTTGCAGCGTGACGTCGCAGAGATGGAAACCGTTTCTAAAATCGAATCGTTGTTGTCGCGGCTGGTTAGGACAACATCTCTGATTGACGTGGAAAAGACACCGTTATCACGTGTGGTTAGGACACGGTGTTAGACGTTTGCGAGGAACCTCTGCTCTAGATATCAAACATTCAATCTGGATATTTGTCTGATATTGACGTTAAGGTTGAAAGAATGACTACAACACAATTAGTTTATCTTGCTTTGTCATTTGAGTTTTGTCATAAGAGTTCCTTTGCTTTGTTTCTCAGAATAGTTTCGCATCTCAAAAGGGAGATTTCATCTGAGGATTTTTAAGAATTTTGAAGGGCATTGTGTTTTTAAAAAATAAAAAATAACAATAGTGTTCATGTTTGTAGAAACCAACTAGTTGTTGGTCAATCACAACCCTTAAGATCTTTCACATGAATCAGATTAATACAGGGTTTCCGCGGGGCATTAAAAAGCATTAAAAGTCATTAAATGGATTTTGTGAAAATTAAGGCCTTAAATGGCATTAAAAAGCATTAAATTTGATTCCTACAGGCATTAAAAATGTTCATAGTTTTGAAGAGAATTTTATATCAATTTATTTGAATATAGCCTTCATATGTCGCAAAATATGTACGTTAGTGTGTGATAAACCTATTTTTTAGCGTATAGTAACATTGTGGTGCACGAGCTGATCATCAGAGAAAACCGCGCAGTGGATTGAGCGCGCAGCGGCACAGACGCGCGAGCTGGTCGAGCACATCTCTTTAAACAGACATCATGAAAGGTTTGTAGTTTAGTCGGATGTCAATGGCAAAGAAAATAAAACAAGGCATGTAGCTTATTATTAACGTTAACTGACGAGAGAGAGAGAGCGCAGTTCTGTTGAATGTGATTGCTAAATCGTCCACTCAGCACGTGTTATTGCTAAATCGTTCACTCAGCACGTGTTATTTGTATGACAACTAAATCAAGTAAAGTAAAACATGACCTGTTACCTGATTTATGTATAACTCCCTACATTATTACTGGATGTTTGCAGTCAATAAGTTCCATGAATGCAAACATCCAAAGCGCGCAGCCCGCAAATCAGCGTCTCAGCGCGCGAATACTGAATTGAATTGTCTTTTACGTCTTGCGCTTGTACGGAGGAATTCACACTAAATTATGTAAAAACGCCCATATTTGCGAGTATCCTAGTAAACAAAGTCAGGTATATCAAGTGAACGTAGCCATGTTCAAATGGGGTCCATGCGTTCGGTCTTAAAGGGCAGCACTTCAATAAACTGCTGTTTTAATGTCAATCAAACAATGAATGGTCAAATAAATTACTCACTGCTCTTGACTAAATAGTCTACCATTTTCAACTTTCAAAAGATCCATCTATATTTAATTTATCCA
The DNA here is from genome assembly GCA_036326025.1 of Chrosomus eos. Lineage (NCBI taxonomy): Eukaryota > Metazoa > Chordata > Actinopteri > Cypriniformes > Leuciscidae > Chrosomus > Chrosomus eos. Next base: position 35,748,296 of record CM070835.1, read on the forward strand.
GTAATGAATATGCATTATGCAATATTTTTCCACATTTGATTACTTTATTCAAATTTCTGTACCTGTAGATCTACCCTAAAAACTCTAAAAACACTGCATTTCATTCGTAGCCTTTCTTTGTTCTATTGTATTTATTTGTAAGTTGATTATTCATTCTTATTTTGTTGCTGACTGCTTACCTTTTAATAATGTTTTAAATTCACACTAATTAGGCTGGCAGTTTTTGTTGTAGTATCAAAATTGGATTAAATAATTTATATTTCACTGGTGTCTAAACATTTGTACCACTGACCCAATCCTCAGCACTGAGCCTTCTGGAGCTGCTAGTCTAAATATGTGCTGTGCTATTCAATGAAAGATAAAATATGATAGAGCAATAGAATGTACAGTAACAGAAGCCCATTCAATGCATTTTAGCAGGCTTAATTAAGCATTCAAATAATTGAAAGAAATATATATTTGATGAACAAATTAAGCCAACTAATATGATTATTACTAATACATTTAAAAATTACAAATGCAGTGAAAATTCAGGGATCAGTTACGGTATCGGTATCTCGTTCTGCAAAAAGTGGTATGGGTCCATCCCTAATTCAAAATATTGTGATATTTTTTTTGTTGTTGTTGAAAAAATACAATTGTTTCACGCTAAATCAACACTGCAGCCCGTCTGAGATATAGAGCTATTTATCATGGCTATGAGCATGATATTAAGTATATAAGTATATAATACAACTTTCATTCTTCAGGTCAATCATATATATTAATGGGGGAAAAAATCAGTTTCATTATACTTTCAATGGTTAAGGCGATTTCCCATTTCCCAAGGCAAATTACGCCTATGTGTTCCAGGAAATATATATTATATATATCCGTGGTGAGTCATGGGTCGTGTATGGCATTAAAAAAATTCAAAATGGCATTAAAAAGGCATTAAATTTAATTTGAAGATACCTGCAGAAACCCTGTAATAATATATCCCAATGCATCTATCTGCAGTGTTACATTTACATACAGGCCAAGCGTCAAGTGCCAGTTTTACCTTTCCTCCTTTCGTCCTCTGACCGCTAATTTCTGGACAGTATTAGCATGATGTATCAGTATGTGGTTGTCGGCATGAAAAATCAAAAGATGCCCTTCTGCCCTCTATAACACTGCACATGCAGGATTGCCGCTTGTTTCGAGGTGCGCTGATGCGAGGCTTGTGAAAGGCTTGCGTTTACGAGTTCAGCAGGAGCCTTGAGCTTTTAATAGAGTGCTTGGACTTCCTGTGGGTGTGTCTGATAGGTGTGAAGGCTCATGGGAAGGCTAGCGCAGCTCTAATGGAGCATGCTAATGAAGTGGCAGGAAACCGCTGTGAGTGATGTAGCTCTCTTCCTTCGAGGCGTTAACCCCTCGTTTATCTTCTCATCCGTCCCTCAGCACCATCCTAACCACAGCACAGTCCTGTCCAAGAGCAAAGAGAAGGACGACGAGAAGAAAGAGTCTGACAAATCCAGGGACCGCTCCAAAGAGAGGGAGAAGAAAGAAGACCGGAAGGAAAGAAAACGAGTAAGTGCTTCCATTGGGGGGAAAAAAAGGATTTGTGCAGGGGTGCGTGTTTTATAAATCTGTTTTCACTCACAACACACACGAGTTGATATTGAATGCCTGGTGAAAGGTGAAAAAGTCAAACCAACAAGCGTGCTTTTTTTAAATTTGCGCTTCTTCCTCTAGGACTACGCGAACAGCGACCGCGAGATGAGCCAGGAAGCCAAGCGCCGCAAAGATGAGAATGGAATGAGTGAGTCGATAATGCCTATCTTTTAAATTTGTTTTGCCCGCTGCCGAGAGCAGGAGAGGCGAGCTAGCGGACCAGAAAGCCGTCCTGTGGCGTCCCGACTCCTGTTATCTTCCTCACATGGCTTTCTCTCTCTCTCTCTCTCTCTCTCCTCTCTTCTCTCTCCTCTCTCTCTCCCCTCTCTCTCTCTCTCTCTCTCTCTCTCTCCTCTCGTCTCTCTCCTCGGTCTCTCTCTCGGTCTCTCTCTCGTCTCTCTCTCGGTCTCTCTCTCTCCTCTCTCGTCTCTCTCTCTCTCCTCTCTCCCCTCTCCTCTCTCTCTCTCTCTCTCTCTCTCTCTCTCTCTCTTTTACACAGACTCCTCCAAACACAGCAAGAGCGCCAGCCCCTCCGAATCGCCTAACGCCAACGACAAGGACAACGGCAAACGCTCCAAGTCTACCAGCAAGGACAAAGGCGATCTGGCCAAACCCGAGAAGACCTCTGGAGGAAAGAAGGTCTGTTACACCTCCACAAGTCCAGCACCACTGTTACTGAACAAACCCTAGATATTCAACTTATGAGTAGGGGTGTAAAGATACCCTCATGTCACGATTGGATACATATCACGATACTGAACTCACGATATTGCGATACTCCAAGACATATGATAAAAGGTATGTCTTGGTATGCCTGTACACAATGTACTGTTGATTTTAAAATGGTAAATTTGGTTTTACATTGTGTGTGTGTGTAAATGAATATTATTGGACTTGATGCTGGAAACCCGATGAACAGGACAATAGAGACACCAGAATAACAATATTCATGATTCTGAAGATGAAAATACTGAATTATTTTAGATGAACATGCTTGAACTCTTTCACTGACTAGATATATTTAAAATAATTGTAAGCCACTTTTTACAGGTAACATCAGACATCTGGCATTATCAGCACCCACAAACATTCCCCCATTGCATTATTATACATTATATTCAACATTATATATAGTAGCTTAATGTAGTTATGGTTCTCGGTGTGAATGAGCCTTTAATCTCATTGAATTACTGAACAACATGATTGTTTTCAAAGAGTTTGAGGTAAAACTGAATTAAACGTGTTCAAGTTAATAACAGGGCTCATTAGCAGCTCAGTTTTCATGAATACTTTCTTGCTTATTTTGTTTAAATCTTTTTTGTTGTTTGAAACATTTGAATTCATTTTTATACATATTTAATGTACATTGATGTCCAAAAGGGAATGATTGTTTTTAATGCCCCTACAATTTCACTTAACCCATCAAAATATGAGGATCATATTTCATATATATATATATATATATATATATATATATATATATATATATATATATATATATATATATATATATATATATATATATATATATATATATATATATAAAAGAAAAAAAAACACTTAACTTGGTTAAGGAATTTATTTGTCAAAAATATTTGGCATAAGAAGACAAACTACAGCGACAACAGTGTTTTTGCACATTTATAATTTCTTGGTACAACAGCCTGGCCAATAATGTTGACCAATTTGTCATGTTTTATTGCGTTATTACCACAAATAAAACAGTCGACTCAAAGCACAACTACTAATATTCTTACAAAATGTTTAATAATATTTGAATAAAGGTTGAAAAGTCAATTTGCCTAGGCCACTACTGTAGTAAACTTACAGTTTGATGGGTTTTGTCACAAAAGATTGTATTCAACAAAAAGTATACTCGATTTCAGTCATAGTAAAATAACAAAAATGATCAAATGTTATGACAAAATATTTAGAGGACATTTTCATCAGGATGTGAAACCTGTGACTAAAGCATAACTTTACAAATGCTTGAACACAATCACCTTTTTAACACTAAAAGACTGTGGATCCAGCATGATATGAAACTGTTTTCCTCACATGTTCCCAACATGCTCTTGTGTTTTCTCTGGGTTCGTGGGGTTTGATGGGAACAGGAATCCAGGCATGACAAAGAGAAATCGGAAAAGAAGAGAGACAGCACTGGCGCTAAAGAAGAGAAGAAACAATATCCTTTGATGCCTTGAGCACAAGCAGCAGTGTGTACCTGTAGAGATGTAGTTCTGATTAGCCAATCAACTCGCTGCGTTTGCCTTAACATTCACTACCCATAAATCATCAGAAAAGCACAGATAATGTATGCTGACACTCAAGGTGAGTGGGGGAAGTGCTTTAAGAGCGTTTGAGAGCACATTTCTTTAGGGCTGCACGATATATTGTTTTAGCATCGATATCGCGATGAGCAATCCTCGATAGTCACATATCAGGATGTTTGATGACGAAGTTCATCAGTGACATCCAGCTGCCCCTCCCCCAGAACCCATGTGATTCACGGTTTTATTTGCTAAGTTTAACATCATTGAGTGAACCTTTATCATTTACATGTTTATAAGTCACTGTTTTCTGTGACAGACGACACGTAAAAGCTGAATTCGGTTCTTTCTCGAGATTAAACGTCAAAATGCCCGTCTCTGCGAGTATCCTCGTAAACACAGTCGGTTATGTGTTGTAAAGAGTTGATGCGTATCATTATATTGGATCTGTGCATTCGTCTTAAAGGGACAGCAGCCTAATGAACTCGCAGCAATGGTGATCAAACAACCTAAGAGAAAATTACTTTAATAATGATAAATTGTTTTAATTAATTAAATGATTTATATTTAATTTATACAGTGAAGACTTTTATTTTACATTTGTTTATTGAATTTCTGAACCTGAATGCTATTAGATTTACCTGAAAAACATTAATCACTGCTTATTTCAATTGTATGTTTCTTCTATTTTATTTATCTATGCTTGTAATTAGTTTATTAATTTCTATGCAGAATCGCTCCCCTGCAAAATCACCCCAATTATTAAATCTTTTCAAATACAGGTTCTGGTCATATAATTAGAATATCATCAAAAAGTTGATTTATTTCAGTAATTTCATTCAAAAAGTGAAACTTGGATATTATATTCATTCATTACACACAGACTTGATATATTTCAAATGTTTATTGCATTTAATAGTGATTAAAACTGACAACTAATGAAAATCCTAAATTCAGTATCTCTGAAAATTAGAATATTACTTAAGACCAATACAAAAAAAGGATTTTTAGAAATGTTGGCCAACTGAAAAGTATGATCATGAAAAGTTTGAGCATGTACAGCACTCAATACTTAGTTGGGGCTCCTTTTGCCTGAATTACTGCAGCAATGCGGCGTGGCATGGAGTCGATCAGTCTGTGGCACTGCTCAGGTGTTATGAGAGCCCAGGTTGCTCTGATAGTGGCCTTTAGCTCTTCTGAATTGTTGGGACTGGCGTATCGCATTTTCCTCTTCACAATGCCACATAGATTTTCTATAGGGTTTAGGTCAGGCGAGTTTGCTGGCCAATTAAGAACAGGGATACCATGGTCCTTAAACCAGGTACTGGTAGCTTTGGCACTGTGTGCAGGTGCAAGTCCTGTTGGAAAATGAAATCTGCATTTCCATAAAGTTGGTCAGCAGCAGGAAGCATGAAGTGCTCTCAAACTTCCTGGTAGACGGCTGCATCATAAAACACAGTGGACCAACACCAACAGATGATATGGCGCCCCAAACCATCACTGACTGTGGAAACTTTACACTGGACTTCAAGCAACGTGGATTCTATGTGACTCTTCTCTTCCTCCAGACTCTGGGACCTTGATTCCCAAAGGAAGTGCAAAATTTACTTTCATCAGAGAACATAACTTTGGACCACTCAGCAGCAGTCTAGTCCTTTTTGTCTTTAGCCCAGGCGAGACGCTTCTGACGCTGTGTCTTGTTCAAGAGTGGCTTGACACAAGGAAAGTGACAGCTGAAACCAATGTCTTGCATACGTCTGCAGTCCACTCTTTGTGAATCTCCCCCACATTTTTGAATGGGTTTTGTTTCACAATCCTCTCCAGGTTATCCCTATTGCTTATACACTTTTTCCTACCACATCTTTTCCTTCCCTTCGCCTCTCTATTAATGTGCTTGGAGACAGAGCTCTGTGAACAACCAGCCTCTTTAGCAATGACCTTTTGTGTCTTGCCCTCCATGTGCAAGATGTCAGTGGTCGTCTTTTGGTCAGCAGTCTTCCCCATGATTGTGTAGCCTACAGAACTAGACTGAGAGACCATTTAAAGGCCTTTGCAAGTGTTTTGAGTTAATTAGCTGTGGCACCAGGTGTCTTCAATATTGAACCTTTTCACAATATTCTAATTTTCTGAGATACTGATTTTGGGGTTTTCATTAGTTGTCAGTTATAATCATCAACATTAAAAGTAATGAACACTTGAAATGTATCAGTCTGTGTGTAATGAATGAATATCATATCCAAATTTCACTTTTTGATGATCTTCTAATTATATGGCCAGCACCTGTAGACATATTCAAATCATCGGGAGAAATTGTTTTATATCACAATATATATCGCAATGTAATTTTTTTCCAATATCTTGCAGCCCTACTTTCCTTTTTATTAGCAATTTCCTATCAAGAGTTGAGAAATGGGTCAGTGAATATGAAAAAGCATGTATTGATTTGCTGTGTGCTCTTCAATAATGCAGAGGTTTTCCTGGACCGCGGGCCGCAGAATCCCTCATCTCCCAGCGTCTCGATCCGCAGAACCCCTCATCTCCAGCGTCTCGATCCGCTTCTCCATCACGTCTGGAACGAGGAATCCCTCGCACACTTACGAGTTTTGCCTGCATCCAAACTTCTGTTGTTTTGCCTAGAAACGTTGTAGCTCGTATTTTAATCTGCCATTTTTATTGTGATATTTTCAGTACTTCACTGAAAGTTTGTTTCCTTTAAATATTTAGCACAATGTGCTTCTTGCATCACAAACAGATTCAGGTTGAATTGGTGTCACTTTCAAATGCTTGCGTTTTTATGACCTCGCTCTATTACCTTCCTTTTCCTTAGTTTGTTTTTCTTTTCTTCCTTTTAAGTAAAAACAAAACACAAAAACTCTGGTTGCCGGAATACTACCTTTTTTTTTTCCTTTTTAATTCTCACGTGATATTTAGATTAGGTGTTTGAAGCAGTACAAATGCTCTATTTGTATATTATGTATACAGAAATAAAATGGTTCCGTGTAATAAGACATATTTCCTGTTACTTTCATTTCAACTGTACGCCTCCTAATTTCCTTTGTTCAATCACGTTTTTAAAAGATTTGTATAAAGAATGGCAAGCTGGAGTTCTCCGTAAATAAGTGGACTAAAAAAAGGAAGCAATTCATGACTTTCCAAATTACTTAATGGAGTTTTTATCTGGCAAAATCTACAAAGTGTCTGCTTTTTCTAAATAAAATAGTTTTCTTAGTGTATCACATGTCTGGTGTTTTCTTTATTGGACGGTTTGAGTAACTGCATTCATTGCTCGAGTTTGACATTGACTGCTGAACATTATGCATATTTTCTTGCAAATATTTATTTTTCTCATGTATAAGATGTCTTTATGCGCACCACATACACTACACACCTTTTATAATCTCAAAGCCATTGCTTTAGCTGTAACACACAGCACTAGTTGCGTCTGCTTTTGTAGCAGTGTTGATGACACTTGCTCAGTGAAGTGTGATTTTCACTTTGAATGTGGTGTGAATGGGCAATTAATGATTATGAAATTTATGTGGGTGGTTATATTGCGTCTATGAGAGATTTCATTTCACTATTACGGTTGTTAAATATAAATGAAGTACGTTTACATGCACGATATTAACAATTACAATGGGATTTTGGCATCCTTACCTCGTATGAACAATACTCTGATCAAACTAATGCGATTAAAATCATAATCGCTTATTATATTCACATCTGACTAGGGATGTAACGATTCACTCAACTCACGATGCGATACGATTCACGATACTGGTTTCACGATACGATTTTCTCACGATTTTTTTTAACAAGTGATTAATTTAAGAAATTATAAATGAAAAAGTGTCCCTTTTATTATTTCTCAGACAAAATGATGCACATTTCTTTTTAATTTTAAAATATATTTGTCAAATAAAAAAACTACACTGAAATTAAAAAAAATCCCTTCAAGGTTGTTTCAACTCAGTCTTTGTGTCTGTCTGGTCAAGAGGGTGGACACTGGTACCTTCACACACTCAGTAAAAGACTATGTAAAATTAGTACCACATTTAGAGGGGTTTTAATTTTGTTATAATTTGTATCATTACACTAGCAAGAGTAAAAAAAAAAAACACATTTAGAAAAATATGCCATAACCATCAACAAATTATACATATAAAAAATATATATCCATGTACACATTTAGAGAAAGAGATAGTAAAATAAATACAACACACTGGCGCGGCGCGAGCGGAGCAAACCGAGCGTTTTCAGTTCATTCCTATGGAAGTTGAGCTTGGCTCACACAAGCTCAAGTTCCATGAATGAAGTGAAAACACTCGCTAGTTTCGCGCAAGCGAGGTTCACAACTTCACAATAGGCTACAGTAAACGCCCCTGTTGTTTAAAATGTGTATCGCGATTCGTTTAACATTGCAACCGATTTGAATCGTCACACATTTGTATCGATTTTCAACCGGTTGCGAGTGAATCGTTACATACCTACATCTGACACATTATGGATCTACATAGAAAATTTAATTTTGACCTTTGAGTGCAGTGTATTTCTATAATAAAAATACATGTCGCCTTACAATAAGAAGCAAAATGGCTTACAAAAACGTATCTTTGGTTTCTTTTTAGGTTTTCTTTTTTTAATATACAGGTGCTGGTCAACGAATTAGAATTATTTGAAATAGTGCAATCATGAAATTCTTTGAATGCATTTTTTGTGCAGAAAGCAAATCAGGTGTTCACCGCACCTGTCCTACTCGTTAGACTAATCACAGAACTCGTTATCTGGAAAAAAATTTGCTCAGCTGAGCTTTCCAAAAGGCCCATTTAGGCCATTTAACTGTGACACTGTTGTTTTATTGAATTAGAATAATGGTGAAAGCGTTTCATTGAATTAGAATAAATGCTCAAATTTTTGTTTTCTGTGAAGAGTGTTCACTGTGCAGTATAAAGTCAGGGTTGAGTAGAATTTCTAAGTTGTAAAATCAATCTAAGCAGCGCGACCTCTCAACCGGAATAGTGGCTCAAATTCAAGCCCTTCGCCAACAAGGCTTGACCCAAACTAAAATTGCTGAGCAGCTCGGCATCAGCCAGTCTTCCGTCTGCAAAGCTCTCAAGAAAAACTGCAGCAAGCGCACCAACTGTTCCGGCGTCCGAGAAACTTCTGCTCGCGACAACAAGCAGCTGAGAAAGATCGCAGTCAGCAACCGGTTCAAGTCCACTTCCGAGCTCACCGACTTGTGGAACAAGCAGACCGGCGCTGACGTCTCCAGATCAACCACTTACCGTCGTCTGCGCGAACTCGGCTTCAAATCTCGCGTTCCAGCAGTAAAACCGATGCTGAACAAGAAACAAATGGTGAAACGGCTGAAGTGGGCCAAAGAACACGGCGAGTGGACTGCTGAAGACTGGCAGAAAGTGGTCTTCAGTGACGAATCACGCTTCTGCATCTCCTTCGGTGACCAAGGTCCTCGTGTCTGGCGTCGTGGTGGCGAAACCTACAACCACGAGTGCGTGAAAAGATCCGTCAAGTTTCCCCAGAGCGTTATGGTCTGGGGATACATGTCCGCTCGAGGTGTAGGGAAACTCTGCTTCCTCAAGAAGACTGTCAATGCTGCCGTATATCAAGATGTTCTGGAAACGTTCCTGATTCCGACAGTTGAGGAACAGTTCGGTGAAGAAGACTTCATATTTCAACAGGATCTTGCACCGGCTCATGCGGCAAAGTCGACCAAAGATTGGTTCACTAAAAAACAGCTTGAAGTTTTGGCATGGCCGGCCAACTCGCCTGACCTCAATGTCATTGAAAGCCTTTGGGCCATCGTCAAGCGGAAAATTCGCGACAGAAAGCCTACTACGCTGGACCAACTGAAGCAGAACATCGCCACTGCCTGGGAAGCTGTGAGTGCGGAAACTTGCGACAAGCTGGCCAAATCGATGCCGCGGAGACTTCAGGCAGTCATACAAGCCAAAGGGGCAGCCACAAAATACTGAGAAAGTGATGATTGTAATTATAATAAAAATTATTGCAATTCAATGAAACGCTTTCACCATTATTCTAATTCAATAAAACAACAGTGTCACAGTTAAATGGCCTAAATGGGCCTTTTGGAAAGCTCAGCTGAGCAAATTTTTTTCCAGATAACGAGTTCTGTGATTAGTCTAACGAGTAGGACAGGTGCGGTGAACACCTGATTTGCTTTCTGCACAAAAAATGCATTCAAAGAATTTCATGATTGCACTATTTCAAATAATTCTAATTCGTTGACCAGCACCTGTATATATTTTTTTGCATTAAACAGTTCTTCACAGTAATTAAAAATGATTAGAGATTGAAAAAAACATTGCATAACTGCCCTGTAGGTGGGGATATGCACTAACAATGTAATTAACATTAAATAAGAAAAATGACTTTGCATCCGTTTCCATGCTGAAAACAGTTGTGTCCCAAATGACAATGCACGTCTACACTACACAGTTGAGTGCATAAGTACAGTGTATAAGGTTATTTTATCATTTGATATCAGAGTCTGTTAACAACCTCCCCGTTCCTCACTGCATGGGCTGTGTCCCAAATCGCCCCCTGTACCCCTTAATCAGGGCACTATATGAAGCGACAGCCATTTGTAGTGGTGTCTAAAACCACTTGTTATCGAGTGCACTCATTCAATCCCACAATGCACTGCAATAAGTCTACAACTTATGTACGCTCAACTGCTAGAGAATACCCATAATGCACTCCTGGCCAGAAGATGGCGCCTGTAAATGAATCATCCATTTTACAATGTGTCCAATGTGGGTACAGCTACAGGTGTACATTCCTTTTTTATTGATTATTAAATTGTTTAGTTAAGGTTTATGCATGACAGTGTCCAAGATAAGTATTTTCATCACTATTGGAGCTGTGTGCTAAGTTTCAAATGATCATTGAATGAGGTTATAGGGGAGGTGATTTTGGACACTCCCTTCATTTTCTTCAGCATTATGGGCATTTAAAATACACTTTCTTTTTGCAGTTTTCAGTGTGAACCGCTCGTACTATTTATACTACAAAACGTCACAGAATAGGTCACAAGTACGAGAATTGTGACGCACCTCTGGATTCGGTGCTCGGTTGAGTTTCACACTCCAGACTGCGGATCCAGCTTACCTCCAGTAAGAGTTCAGGGTTTATGGGATATGTTTTCTGAAATGCCCCCTAGCTGGTGTTTTAGTGGATGTATGAAGTCAGTTCTCCTCAAATATGCTCATAATCCACTAACATTTGCATTTAACAACCAATATTTTGTCTTTGTTTTGAACAGTAGCCTACATCTATCTTTTCACATGTAACAACCCACTTTTACTTCTGGTTTCCTTTGCTTGTGCTATTGTTCTTTAAATGACACTCACTTTGATATTACAATAAATTGTGGCTTTATAGTGTGGCCTAAATATATCAGAGTATATGTTGAAGAGATCATATTAAATCTGCTCAAATTGACTTTCCATATTATGAAATAGATTTTATTGTGAATATACACCCAGTTATGCTGTCTTTTGAATTGCTCAAATGTTTCATTAAGGCAATAAAGGCTTTGCTACTGTGAGTATATCTCAGCTAAATGGTGTTTCATTGTGTTTAATCAGTGTTTTCCAAGTCTATTATCCAAGCGTTTAACAGAACATGAGCAGCACAAAGAGTAAGCTTGTTTTAACACATCAGAGGTGGGAAAGTGTCTGGACTATCCAACAAACCATTCAACTGTCTATTCGTTTTGACTGCAGAATTCATTTTCAATTAACTGCAGAAAAATATGATTCTAATTTAAAGGTTGGGTGATGTTTTTCTGAAACACTTTTTGTTACACTGGTTGAAATGCTATTCACATCCTGATAACAATCAATAATAGAAGTGGACAGAATGTTACTTTTTTGTACAGGACCAGAGGTCACGTGAACTGAACATTTATTTCCGTCATCGACGGAATTTTTTTAGCATGTGACAAAAAAATCTGAAAGCCAGTAGGCCTAAGTTATTTTGACAGATTACATTGTGTGAGATGTATTGTAACTTGTAACTGTAATTCTCAGTCCTGTCCACTTGGTAGCGAGTGAGCTCAACGAATCGCTTTTCTGAGTTATGTGATAGTTTACAAGCTGTTTTATTGACGTCTTTCTGCGGTTGAAACACTGGTTGAGCGATTACATGAGAGTCATACGGATTTCGGTAAATTGGACTGTATCTTTTAGCATTTTCTGATGTTCATTCATGTTTATTTCGTTATGTAACGTAGTGAATGTATGATCGCGTTCACTCGCGCTTCGCTGCTTGAACTGGCATTACAGCGATCTCTCGCGCCACAAACGGTTATTGTTTGAATTGTGTGATAAAAAGGACATAGGCTTAATTTGAAAGCTGCGACTTTGTTTCATATCAAAAGTAAGCGTATTGCGATTTATTGGACAAACATGATGTAACCTGAAAAGTGACTCCTGTAAGTTTGTGAATAAAAATGAAAATGTATGCAAAAACAGCTAGTCTATTAAATGTCTTATTATAAGTAAAATATGAAGATTAAAATGACTGGTAATAATTGGAATATATAGACACTGTCAGTCAAAATAAATGACAATGCAGAAGTTGTAGACAAACAGTCGAACACCGCAAACAAACAGCAGTCACCTTACAGTTCCTCCAAGCTCCAGATATTTTACGTTTTATTCCCACAACATAAAATACATCAGTAATACCCTCTTGTGATTTTTTTTAAAGGTTTTACTTGTCTTGTAAACGGTGGTTGGTTGCTTCTGTGTCTAAATGGGACGTCATCAGCCGAACAGGTAAACTCATACATTTACTAATCTCCTTTCAAAGCCTTGTAGAGCTGAAGGATTAAAAGATCACTAGCTCTATTCAATCATATCTGTGTCTATTAACCTTTGACAAGTAGATCACAGCGATTCAAATCTGCGTCGACACTGCCGATGATCCAGAGAGAGCATTGTCACATCAAACAGCTTCTCAACCACACTTTCATTGTTTCTGTTATAATAATTCAAATGATCACAGAAGTACTGGGATAAAAGTTTATAGTTTGGATATAAACATGATGTCATGAAAGCATAAAGTAACTTGAATAAAGATTGTATCAATCACATCATTACACCAGGTCATTCAACAGATTTATTAAAAAACGATGATTTATCCAGTAATGAAACAGGTGAGGTATTAATGAGTGAGTGAGTCATTCATTGTTTTCTGATTGTTTATAAAAAATCATTTAATTTTAAATATACTGCGTAGTGTAGGGAAGTCACGTGACCCTGTTGTAGTTCATGTATAGCTTGTGTTTAGCTTTTTACTGCTGGCGATTATGTTTAGTTTTTGAAACTCGTAAAAGTTAATTTGTGAAGATTATCACAAATAAAATGTGTAAGAATCATAAGCTTTTGTTGGTCACAGATCTTATTTTCTGCAGTAATCCAAAAGCCAATGGAAAATCCATATTGGGCTTTTTTTTTTTTTTTTTTTTCTCGAAGAAACGTACGGGTTAGCCTACAAAAATACGTCATGACTATAGCTAGCCTCTCTGAAATTGCCTACCCTACCTTTATTAGCCAAAAGATCACATATTTCATAAAATTCCCTCATGGAGGATTATTTTTTTTGTAAATTTGTGCTTGTGATGCTGACTCCATTTGTTTGTTTGTGACAAATAAAAATCCAGGAGTAGACGGAGAATGCCGTTGTTGTGAGTGTGTTAATCCAAACCCTTCCCAGCAAAAAATAGCCTGCATTAATAATTTGAGAAACACAGGAGAAAAAAAAGCCCCCACACATTCTTCTATACAGTTTTTTTTTTTTTTGGTCTTTATTTACAAAATGTATTAAAATTCTTTGTACAAGGCCTCACTATCAGGGCTGGGGAACGGACGCCCACGCATGCATGTCTTACATCAGCCTGTCGCCCGCTCATGTACCGAGGCTGAAGAAGTGCAGTTTTACAGGAAGAAACAGGTCAAAATATCAACGCTGAAACCCACTTTCTACCGACCCTCTAGAATCTAATGGAAGTCGCAGGGCTTTACTTGGCAATCACAAGTTTTCGCATGCAGATAGAAAATTTGGGAATCCAGTCACTCGTTTTGTCAATCCTTCACTAGAAATGTACAGTTGGATTTCGATTCGTTTTCCACGTTGATGTCTTTTTAAAAGCGTTTCGTTATAAAACTATCTGTCCAAGGTCAGCGATTATCCATGGAGTCACAGTTTGTTTTCCTTCTCTCCGACACAAAAAAAAATGTCACAGCAAAATGTAAATGTGCTGAGCTTTCCCGTTAGCTCTGTTTATAAATCTATTGTAAATGTTATTAATCCTAGTCTTGCTTTTCTAAGTAATTCACCAAACACTAATAATGCTCATCAAATAAAAACTAAATCTCAAAAGCTTGATTTCATGTGCGAATTATATCTGGAGAACCGTGAGGTAATCAAATACTACATCGTAAAAGCCATGTCCTTTTTTTTGTGGATTGCGGTTTATCTACATTAATGTGATCCGTTTGATAGCTTGGGTTTCTTGTACAGTGTGCCGATATAATAACTACAAAAAAGATTTTTTTGGTTTTTTGACGCTCACATTATTGAAGGTCAAATGGGGTTTATAGCTTCTGAACTTCTGAGAAATATAGATCATCAGACAAAAGAAAAGCACACGATATACCGCAACGTATCCGACCGAAGATCCCGGTCCGTGATCTGATAAATCAATACACCGATCGAATGAGTGTGAAAGCAAATTTACAGTAGTACAAGCTCGAGCACAGTGTCCAGAGAAGACGTCTCGAGTCAGATCGGTGTGCTAAGATCGCTTAGAAGTGATGGCTTTATTTCTCGCTTTTAGTTTCACAGATAAGATGATGGCATTGATTGGAGCGATGCAATGTTCCTGCGATGAGTTTGCATCAGTGTGTGAGACTGAATATTCCATAAGGCACTGAAGAAATCTATCCCAATTGTGTCGGCGCTCGGCGCGACCGAGGTCTTTGATTGGCTGTGGCGTCTGCGTGGGCGAGAGAGGCTGGAGCTGAGGTGTGTATGGAAGAGAGAGAGAGAAAGAGAGAGAGAGAGAGAGTGGGCGAGAGAGGCATTGACCCCTCCTGTAGATCCAGCCGTCTCTGTAAGGTGTTTGTCGTAATCGTCACACCACGCTGCCAGGCTGTGAGTCTGAAAACACACACACACACACACGATATTAATGAGGACATTGCATTGACTTTTACGGAAGCGTATTGCATTCACTTGAGGAAAAAAAAACGACTCTGTTTTTCTGAATTAACGAGTTAATTATATCAGAATTACGAGATCATTTTTCATGGAAAAAAAAGTTTTTGCTCTGTTTTTCTGAATGAATGACTTAATTATCTCAAAATTATGAGTAACTCATTAGAAAAACAAATTTCCATGAAAAATTATCTCGTAATTCTGAGATAATTAACTCGTTAATTCAGAAAAAAACAGAGTCGATTTTTTTTCCTCAAGTGAATGCAATCCGCTTCCGTAGACTTTCAATTGATTTTATATCAAAAACTTTGAACATCTGTTTTACAGACCCCAGATGAAGTGTAGTTATGTATGCATTATTTTAGTATATGTTGGGTTGAATTTAAAAGAAAACAATAACGGTAACACTTTACAATTAGGTTCAGTAGTTAACATTAGTTAATAGTCCAGGTGATATGTGCAAAGTTTGAGGTGATATGTTCACGTTTTCATTAAAGCATGAAACTTGGTACTGTTGCACAGTTTGGGACTCTGAACATTTTCAGAAATGGAGCCTTGTGGCGGCCATTTTACTTTTCCGCCATAGCCAAATTATGTATTTTGTATCATATCTCCAGTATCAACCATGATAACACAGAAAAGAATATGTCTACCCATACGTTTTGATGGTCAAGGATTACAATGATACCATATTCAACATCATAAACTGTTCAGGTGAATATTTAATGATGAATGCAGGGTGGATTCCCATCATTAAATATTCACCTGAACATGTTATGATATGGTATCATTGTAATCCATTTCTGAAAATGTCCAGGGCTGCAATCTGTACATGTGTACTAAGTTTCATACTTTTATGAAAAAGTGAACATAATTTTCACATATGACCTGGACTATAATGTATTAACTAACACGAACTGACAATGAGCAAATTTGTTACAGTATTTATTAATCTTTGTTATTCAGCTGTTCATTGTTTGTTCATGTTAGTTCACAGTACATTAACTAATGTTAACAAATACAAACTTTGATTTAAATAGCGTACTAGTAAATGTTGAAATAAATATTAACTAAGATTAATAAATGCTGTAAAAGTATTGTTTATTCTTAGTTCATGTTAACTAAGGAACCTTATTGTAAAGTGTTACCACAATAATAATTGTAATATATGTCCTGATATGATATTGTTGTCGATGGTTTCAGATGATAATGATAGCGAGTCTGTTCCTCCAATCTTCTACGGTATTGGTTTGGTTTGTCCAATTGTTGTTTTTTTGTCTGTGCCAAACGATACACATGTAGAACATGGATTTCTTTCATTATTTCCTTCCAGAGTACAAATATTAACAGAATGTGTTTCCATCACAGTCTGACTGATGCAACCGTTTGAAAACAAGCCAGCGTTCGGAGAGAAAGAATCAGCCAGAGAACGCTGCACTTCTCAATTGATTCCATTATCTGGAATTAATGACATTGCGAGGACAAACACAATCTCCGGCTTTGGCACACACACACACACAAACACACACACACATACACACACACACATACACACACACACACACACACACACACAACACACACACCACACACACACACACACACTACCAGCATAGCCAGAAAAGAGTCTCTGGTGTGAATATGAAAAATTGGGTGTGTCAGATTATTTTGCAATAAACCCCGACTCTGCGTATCAGTAACTTTACAGAATAGACTGGGCTGATGTGTAAAACTATACTCAGGCTCGCCATAATACTATATGAAATATAACTCAGGGCTCGACATTAAGCCTTTTCATGTGCTTGGACAAGTGTATGACCGATTTACTTGTTCGAAGGACAAGTAAAAAAATTGCTTGCCCAGAATAAAATGCAATAAAATCAACTTTGACATATTTAAATCTGCATATTTATGATATTTTAACCTTCATAAAGAACATTTTTCCTTAATCATTTTAAATATATGCTTCATCTTTCATTTTAAATTCTTAAATTTGATCAATAAATTAAATTAGAATAATAAGACACTATATGGCTGCTACCAATCAAATTAAATCATTGACAATGAAAAATTACAACGGCATAATGTTATGAGATTGTTTTTGAGATTTGCTTTTGAATATACAAATATGAAATATTGGAAAGAATGATACTTTTAAACACGAAACTAAACCACCACTAGGTGGCGCAGGTGACCGTCTAAATGAGTGAGTCATTGAGTCATTTATTCGAACGATTCGTTCAAACGTCTGAATCGTTCAGGAATGAGGCAGTGTTTAATGGGTCACTGAATCTTTGACTCGACCGATTCGTTCAAACGTCTGAGTCGTTCAGGAACGAGGCAGTGTTTAATGGGTCACTGAATCTTTGACTCGACCGATCGTTCAAACGTCTGAGTCGTTCAGGAATGAGGCAGTGTTTAATGGGTCACTGATTCTTTGACTCGACCGATTCGTTCAAACGGCTGAATCGTTCAGGAATGAGGCAGTGTTTAATGGGTCACTGAATCTTTGACTCGACCGATTCGTTCAAACGGCTGAATCGTTCAGGAATGAGGCAGTGTTTAATGGGTCACTGAATCTTTGACTCGACCGATTCGTTCAAACGGCTGAATCGTTCAGGAATGAGGCAGTGTTTAATGGGTCACTGAATCTTTGACTCGACCGATTCGTTCAAACGGCTGAATCGTTCAGGAATGAGGCAGTGTTTAATGGGTCACTGAATCTTTGGGCTCGACCGATACGTTCAAACGGCTGAATCGTTCAGGAACGAGGCAGTGTTTAATGGGTCACTGATTCTTTGACTCGACCGATTCGTTCAAAGTCTGAGTCGTTCAGGAATGAGGCAGTGTTTAATGGGTCACTGAATCTTTGACTCGACCGATTCGTTTCAAACGTCTGAGTCGTTCAGGAATGAGGCAGTGTTTAATGGGTCACTGAATCTTTGACTCGACCGATCGTTCAAACGTCTGAGTCGTTCAGGAACGAGGCAGTGTTTAATGGGTCACTGAATCTTTGACTCGACCGATCGTTCAAACGTCTGAGTCGTTCAGGAATGAGGCAGTGTTTAATGGGTCACTGAATCTTTGACTCGACCGATTCGTTCAAACGTCTGAGTCGTTCAGGAATGAGGCAGTGTTTAATGGGTCACTGAATCTTTGACTCGACGATTCGTTCAAACGTCTGAGTCGTTCAGGAATGAGGCAGTGTTTAATGGGTCACTGAATCTTTGACTCGACCGATTCGTTCAAAAGTCTGAGTCGTTCAGGAACGAGGCAGTGTTTAATGGGTCACTGAATCTTTGACTCGACCGATCGTTCAAACGTCTGAGTCGTTCAGGAACGAGGCAGTGTTTAATGGGTCACTGAATCTTTGACTCGACCGATTCGTTCAAACGTCTGAGTCGTTCAGGAACGAGGCAGTGTTTAATGGGTCACTGAATCTTTGACTCGACCGATTCGTTCAAACGTCTGAGTCGTTCAGGAACGAGGCAGTGTTTAATGGGTCACTGAATCTTTGACTCGACCGATCGTTCAAACGTCTGAGTCGTTCAGGAACGAGGCAGTGTTTTAATGGGTCACTGAATCTTTGACTCGACCGATTCGTTCAAACGGCTGAATCGTTCAGGAACGAGGCAGTGTTTAATGGGTCACTGAATCTTTGACTCGACCGATTCGTTCAAACGGCTGAGTCGTTCAGGAACGAGGCAGTGTTTAATGGGTCACTGATTCTTTGACTCGACCGATTCGTTCAAACGTCTGAGTCGTTCAGGAATGAGGCAGTGTTTAATGGGTCACTGAATCTTTGACTCGACCGATCTTTCGTTCAAACGTCTGAGTCGTTCAGGAATGAGGCAGTGTTTAATGGGTCACTGAATCTTTGACTCGACCGATCGTTCAAACGTTCTGAGTCGTTCAGGAACGAGGCAGTGTTTAATGGGTCACTGAATCTTTGACTCGACCGATCGTTCAAACGTCTGAATCGTTCAGGAATGAGGCAGTGTTTAATGGGTCACTGAATCTTTGACTCGACCGATTCGTTCAAACGTCTGAGTCGTTCAGGAACGAGGCAGTGTTTAATGGGTCACTGAATCTTTGACTCGACCGATCGTTCAAACGTCTGAGTCGTTCAGGAATCGAGGCAGTGTTTAATGGGTCACTGATTCTTTGACTCGACCGATTCGTTCAAACGTCTGATCGTTCAGGAAGAGGCAGTGTTTAATGGGTCACTGAATCTTTGACTCGACCGATTCGTTCAAACGTCTGAGATCGTTCAGGAATGAGGCAGTGTTTAATGGGTCACTGAATCTTTGACTCGACCGATTCGTTCAAACGTCTGAATCGTTCAGGAATGAGGCAGTGTTTAATGGGTCACTGAATCTTTGACTCGACCGATTCGTTCAAACGGCTGAATCGTTCAGGAATGAGGCAGTGTTTAATGGGTCACTGAATCTTTGACTCGACCGATTCGTTCAAACGGCTGAATCGTTCAGGAAGAGGCAGTGTTTAATGGGTCACTGATTCTTTGACTCGACCGATTCGTTCAAACGGCTGAATCGTTCAGGAATGAGGCAGTGTTTAATGGGTCACTGAATCTTTGACTCGACCGATTTGTTCAAACGTGCTGAATCGTTCAGGAATGAGGCAGTGTTTAATGGGTCACTGAATCTTTGACTCGACCGATTCGTTCAAACGTACTGAGTCGTTCAGGAATGAGGCAGTGTTTAATGGGTCACTGAATCTTTGACTCGACCGATTCGTTCAAACGTCTGAGTCGTTCAGGAAGAGGCAGTGTTTAATGGGTCACTGAATCTTTGACTCGACCGATTCGTTCAAACGTCTGAGTCGTTCAGGAATGAGGCAGTGTTTAATGGGTCACTGAATCTTTGACTCGACCGATTCGTTCAAACGTCTGAGTCGTTCAGGAACGAGGCAGTGTTTAATGGGTCACTGAATCTTTGACTCGACCGATCGTTCAAACGTCTGAGTCGTTCAGGAACGAGGCAGTGTTTAATGGGTCACTGAATCTTTGACTCGACCGATTCGTTCAAACGTCTGAGTCGTTCAGGAACGAGGCAGTGTTTAATGGGTCACTGAATCTTTGACTCGACCGATTCGTTCAAACGTCTGAGTCGTTCAGGAACGAGGCAGTGTTTAATGGGTCACTGAATCTTTGACTCGACCCGATCGTTCAAACGTCTGAGTCGTTCAGGAACGAGGCAGTGTTTAATGGGTCACTGAATCTTTGACTCGACCGATTCGTTCAAACGGCTGAATCGTTCAGGAACGAGGCAGTGTTTAATGGGTCACTGAATCTTTGACTCGACCGATTCGTTCAAACGGCTGAATCGTTCAGGAACGAGGCAGTGTTTAATGGGTCACTGATTCTTTGACTCGACCGATACGTTCAAACGGCTGAATCGTTCAGGAACGAGGCAGTGTTTAATGGGTCACTGATTCTTTGACTCGACCGATTCGTTCAAACGTCTGAGTCGTTCAGGAATGAGGCAGTGTTTAATGGGTCACTGAATCTTTGACTCGACCGATTCGTTTCAAACGTCTGAGTCGTTCAGGAATGAGGCAGTGTTTAATGGGTCACTGAATCTTTGACTCGACCGATCGTTCAAACGTCTGAGTCGTTCAGGAACGAGGCAGTGTTTAATGGGTCACTGAATCTTTGACTCGACCGATCGTTCAAACGTCTGAGTCGTTCAGGAATGAGGCAGTGTTTAATGGGTCACTGAATCTTTGACTCGACCGATTCGTTCAAACGTCTGAGTCGTTCAGGAATGAGGCAGTGTTTAATGGGTCACTGAATCTTTGACTCGACCGATTCGTTCAAACGTCTGAGTCGTTCAGGAATGAGGCAGTGTTTAATGGGTCACTGAATCTTTGACTCGACCGATTCGTTCAAAACGTCTGAGTCGTTCAGGAACGAGGCAGTGTTTAATGGGTCACTGAATCTTTGACTCATCGACCGATCAGTTCAAACGTCTGAGTCGTTCAGGAACGAGGCAGTGTTTAAATGGGTCACTGAATCTTTGACTCGACCGATTCGTTCAAAACGTCTGAGTCGTTCAGGAACGAGGCAGTGTTTAATGGGTCACTGAATCTTTGACTCGACCGATTCGTTCAAACGTCTGAGTCGTTCAGGAACGAGGCAGTGTTTTAATGGGTCACTGAATCTTTGACTCGGACCGATCGTTCAAACGTCTGAGTCGTTCAGGAACGAGGCAGTGTTTAATGGGTCACTGAATCTTTGACTCGACCGATTCGTTCAAACGGCTGAATCGTTCAGGAACGAGGCAGTGTTTAATGGGTCACTGAATCTTTGACTCGACCAGATTCGTTCAAACGGCTGAGTCGTTCAGGAACGAGGCAGTGTTTAATGGGTCACTGATTCTTGACTCGACCGATTCGTTCAAACGTCTGAGTCGTTCAGGAATGAGGTCAGTGTTTAATGGGGTCACTGAATCTTTGACTCGACCGATTCGTTCAAACGTCTGAGTCGTTCAGGAATGAGGCAGTGTTTAATGGGTCACTGAATCTTTGACTCGACCGATCGTTCAAACGTCTGAGTCGTTCAGGAACGAGGCAGTGTTTAATGGGTCACTGAATCTTTGACTCGACCGATCGTTCAAACGTCTGAGTCGTTCAGGAATGAGGCAGTGTTTAATGGGTCACTGAATCTTTGACTCGACCGATTCGTTCAAACGTCTGAGTCGTTCAGGAACGAGGCAGTGTTTAATGGGTCACTGATTCTTTGACTCGACCGATTCGTTCAAACGTCTGAGTCGTTCAGGAACGAGGCAGTGTTTAATGGGTCACTGAATCTTTGACTCGACCGATCGTTCAAACGTCTGAGTCGTTCAGGAACGAGGCAGTGTTTAATGGGTCACTGATTCTTTGACTCGACCGATTCGTTCAAACGTCTGAGTCGTTCAGGAACGAGGCAGTGTTTAATGGGTCACTGAATCTTTGACTCGACCGATCGTTCAAACGTCTGAGTCGTTCAGGAACGAGGCAGTGTTT